>VSDK01014520.1:242314-275674 GCA_009767595.1 Symbiodinium kawagutii | reverse complement strand
CTTTCCCTATCTCTCCCTGCTCTCCTTGCCTCAACGCAAGGCTGTGCACGGTGCTCACCCACACCTGGGTCCAATGCTTCACTATGCTTCGCACCTGCTTATTACTATTTTATTCTATCATATTCTATCATGATCATTTGATTCTCTATTCGATAGTGCCCATTAATGTTCCAACATATCTTTTTTTCCTCATATTTTCTCATACCTTCTCCTTATCCTCCTCTTTCTTCTCTCATTTCTTTTCAAACATAGATTTATCTCATACGTTCCTCCCTCTCCGTTCTCTTTGGCACCGAGGGCAAGGCTTTCGCACCCAACTGTTTGACTCTCTGGGAGAGTTCGTCCGCAGCTTTGCGCGTGTACGTGACAGCAATGATCCCCTGGCGAAAGGACAGAGAAGAGACCGTGACAGTCATCTTTTCTGATCTTTGCATTTCTTTACCTAAACTTGCAAACATGTTTTACATTTTGCTTGTGCACCAAATGTTAGTGTTTCTTGTTGTTTCTCTTCCTTTATTCTGGTCAAATGAGGCTTTAGGAGTCGCTTGAGAGGTTGCACGACACAATTGGCCTGTTACATTGCAAAGTGTTCATTGTGCTTCGGTTCTTATGCTTCCCTCATTCTCTCTTTGTTGTATTTTGATGGTTTCCTAATTTCACTTCATCAATTACTTTCTGTGTTGATCTTTGCGTATTGGTTTTCCTTTTCATCCGCTGGTCTTTTCTGATTTCCCTAATCTTATCAAAATACTTCTTTTCTCTTTGCTTTTCCTTCAATCTATCTCTCTCTGTCCTGTTCTCTCCAATCTCTCTCTAATCTCTCTTCAACTCTATCTTCGACTCTCTCTCTCTCTCTTTCTCTGTCTCTTCTACTCTATATTTTCTGTGATTCTTTTCTCTCTTTTGCTCTCAAAAGGGTCTGATGTCAACTGCATTGCCAGTGTCCACGCCTCCGCTGGCACAGACTGGAACAATGCCTGGCGAATGCGGGTCACCTGCAGTGCGAACAGTGCCCATTGAACGATAAGATTTCCGAGAGGATAGAGATGGATAGAGCAATATTTTCGAATATTGGAGACTATGGCAGGAAATAAGAAAAAGACTAGAGTCTATAAAGAATAGAAAGAGAGAAAAGAGAGGAAAGAGAGAAAAGAGAGAAAAAGGAAAGTGGGGGAAAGGAAGAGAGAGAGAGAGAGATTTCATTTTTTTGAGCCTCAGGAAGGCGAAGGACGATACGACGAGTCCATCTCAGTCAAAGATCAGAACATGCCGTGACTTTGGTCGCTCAGGTCTCAACAAGAAAATGAGTCTTTCCGCTCCCAGGTCCAGCAAGAACCAGCAACGGGCTGCTCAACCTGGCAGAACATCAAACGATGAGACGTGATACGCCACAGAAGAGGCATCAGCAAGTCAACCTGGAATGCGAAATGAGATGAAATGATTGAAATGGGAACCAAAAGTAAAAGAAAGAGAGAAAGAGAGAGAGAGAGAGAGGAAGGTCCTGAGAGAGAGAGGAAGGTCCTCAAAATTCCTCAAACGAGTCAGGCATGCGGTTCGCTCATGGCCTCTCGCTGCTCAGGCGAGAGCGAGGAAAGATCCAGCTTTGGAGTCCTCGATCAGCCAAAACTGCGCTGGGACAATCATCGGTCGCTGTGACAAAAGTGGCATGGAACATAGCTATGAAGAGACTAACTTTATATCATCTTATAAATAATCATTCTATATTAAGATATCAATTTCCGAAAAGGACAAAACTCTCACTCTCTCTCGCTCTCTCTCTCTCTCTCTCCGGGCTTAGCGGTCTCGCTGGGCAAAACTATGACAGCATCTCTGAGCCGAAGACTCAAGAGACTCAGGCTTCGCCAACTCTAAGGAATCGAAAGGAAAATGCTTGGAGCGCGTGGGCTGAGATGGCACGCGCTGTCTCTGAAGGCCAGCATCAGCGCGGGAATCGGTTGCGTCTTCAAGGGCTAACAGGTCTGTGCCATCTGCGATGACTGGAGGTCTGCTTGCACCGACCGTTGATGCTTCAAAGTTCGAAGCAAATGGAGAGCCGGAGCGCATGGCAGTTTCAATGCCACCGCCAATCACCTTGCCCAACTGACTGGATCGAAGATGAACGGCACTACTAATTAGGAGGTGCTGACACAACTGAAAGCAAGTCCGACATCTTGAAACATCTTGAAACATCAAACTGATCATCAAACTGATCTTGTTCCTTTCACTGCACCTCTGATCCAACATGCCTCGCTACGGGAGACTTCCGCGCAGGTCCTGACAAAGCACACAGTCTTGAGTTGGAAACCGCGATTGGAACTTCATTGGCTGCGCACCTTGGCGAGAGACAGGAACCTCAGTGGTACTGCTTTGGCAAGCATCAAACTACCTAAAAACAATTAAACATAAATAAATAAATAAATAAATAAACAAATAAATAAATGATTAAATAAGTAAGTAAATAGATAAATAAATATATAGGTAAACTTAATCAAACTACTATAGACTACCTATATATCAAACTACCCATGGCTAAACCATGTCCCTGTTCCGTTCCACTGATCTCATGGCACTCCTGAGGTGCAAACCCCGCGGACTCCCCGGCTCTGGCGGTGGCTGTTGCCGAAAATGGGAGCTCGACAAACTTCGCCACGTACTGGCCATGGAGACATGCAATGGCGTCATCACACGATCCGATGATCACATGATGCATCTTCCGCCTGGAGAGAGCAAACCCTCCTTGGCCAAATAGGCATCGATATCAGCGAAGGGTGAACCTGTGCTCCAAAGCTGAGGAACGAGAATGCACATATAATCCAAATAAAAGTTCCAAAATTCAATAATTCAACATATCATAATATCCAAATAGTATGTAAAAGTTCTAAAATTCAATGCTCTTCATCGCCTCTGCGCGATAGAAATCTCCACATTGGCACGGGGAGCTGAGCTCAGAGCGTGCAATGCCTCGCACCTGCGGCATGGCGGCGACCAGGAGCGATGTCAGGACTTGAGCCACGGCTGCGTCTTGAAGAAATGCTGCAAGGGAGAAACAAAGAAAAACACAGGAGAAATGAGAAAAAGATAAGGAGAACAAAATAAGGAGAGAGAGATAAGGAGAGACAGATAAGGAGAGAGATGCAGAAAGGATCAGAATGGATAAATGTTGCGAGGAAATGGCATGAGAGTCCCAGGAGAGTCTCAAGCGTCGAGCGCTATTTTTGTCGGATCGTGCTAGTTTGTCTCTGTCCTCATCACCCCTTCAGGCGAGTCAGAGCTATGCCTGCGAGCTGAACCAAATGTGCTGTGCAAGGAGCTTTGTCTCATGGCACCGGACCTAAAAGAGGATGTCAAACGGTGACTGCAGCACCTCAGCGTCAAACACACACCTGTCAGCCTGAAGCACAAAGCATCACAAAGCCTCCCTGGAACGTGTCTGGGCCCTCCACCGCGCATCAAAAAGTGCAAATATGGCACCAGCATAAGGTGGAAAACTCCATGTCCCCAACCTGGTCAAAGCCACAGCTCTCACATCCTCCCGCTGCTCTCATCTCTCATCATCCCTCATCTCAGTCTCCGGCCTCCCATCTTGGGATTTAGAGACTGAAAAATGCATGCAAGGCACCAAGACCTGATCTCCAAATCCAGATTCCGAAATGGGAAAACACATGAAAACTCATTTCACCAAATCATATTGAATGCTTAGCTCGAGGTGGCATGTTTGTGGAACCCCAAAGAAAGTCAACTAACGGAGTAAGCAAATGCTGGGAGACTGACGCGGCAATCCCTGCATAATTGCGGTAGTCGCCGCGAATGAGAACCGGAAGGGTGTACAGGAAAACCTTTGGCCACGGCAAACTATGAATCATCTAACTAAAATGAATCGATTTTCTGAAGTGTCGTTGATTGGCTTCATGGTTTGGTCTTGGATGTCCTGCCATCCATCACCACTGGGATTCGATCTTTTACCGTATGCCATGCCATTTGAAAATGTTTGAATTGATTGTTGCAAGCTTTGCTGGACCAATTCGGCACTAAGGTGCTGACCGCAAGCAACACCCAATAGTTCTCGTGCCTTCCCCCACGCCTTGCCATGGAAACGTTGTGATGCGTTGTGATGCGGTGAGCTTTCTGCTCTTCACATCTGCCATTTACCCAACGTCGAACATGCTCTGGCGATCTGTCACGCGCCTTCCCAGTGCCAAACTGCACAGTAAAGAAGTAATGCCTCGAGCAAAGGAACGGAATGAAAGGGAGGACAAATACAAATTCTTATACAAATAAAGCACAACTAATCGTGGAGTATAATTAGTATGTTTTGTAAAGACACATGGGATTAAACATTGAAGCAATCCATCTTCCCCCCAATGTCTTCAATGATTCGATCTGAGCCTCAGGCATCCAGCATTGATTACTAGAAGAAAAAGTGTGTAGCATGCATCTCCATGCGATTCTGCCCACCCAAAAGCAATGCAACCTGAGAACTGCAATAACAAGCACGTCAAGATGAAACACAAAACGGAAATAAAATAAAAAACAAAAAAAAACACAACAAATGACAACTAACAATGACAACATCTGATGCAGCTGAAGTCACACAAGTGGATGGCTACGAGGTCAGCCGTCCGGAATGGGGTGCAAAACACATCATACCCCGGCAACCTTGGGATCCACTCACAACGAAGTGGTTTGATCATGTTGTGATTCTATGTGGTTCGTATTACACTTCCAAATTGCAATGAATTGCAATGAATTGCAATGCTTGATATCCTCTTCGATATACTTAGCACATCTTAGCACGATGCCCATCGTACACAGCATTGGCAAAGTGGTAGGCCATGCTGACGGGCATGTGAAAAAGAGTTGCGTAGAGCAATGCCCACACGCCTGGACAATGGAGCTGTGAATCCATGTCCGTTGCTACGCTTGAAATGTCTTCCGACTGTCTTCCCATATCGAAACTTTGGGCCTGGTGGAAAGGTTGCATCGGAAGCAAGGTCAGGCACCACGTAATAGCCATAAAGTGCTGGAAATAACATCGTCAAGGCACTGAAAACCTACACAGGTTGCAGAGGTTGACCAAGAAAGTGAGTCGCAACACTTTGGGGCCTGCCTAGTTCCCTGCAGTGTTCCCTGCATTGTTCCCTGCCTCTGGGCAAAATATTGGGCCAAATGAAAGTTCGGGCTCCAGCCAGCGAAGCAACGACCATTTTGAGAGCAACGGTTTTCTCGCCTGTGGCGTGGCATGCTGTGTGGCATGCTGCGTGGCATGCTGCGTGGCTCCAAGGAGAACAGTGCTGTGCTGCTCTGAGCCTTCAATGACGGTGAGGATGGCCATTTGATGAGGTGGCCTGGCAAGGCTTTCAGTCGTATCTTTGCAAGGCACATGTTGTACACATCACATCACAATCTAATCAATCTATGCCTAGAGGTTATATCAGGTTATTGTTAAATAACAACAAGTTACTTAAGTTACATTTGGTTATCATTTCCAGAAGCCAAACTCAACTCCACTATACTCCCTTCACAGCAGATTCGAGCCTGTCATGCTGGGCACACCCTATTTTGAGCCCAGAACTGTCAGGTGAAAGCAGCATACTTGAGCAGTCTTCAAAATATTTCAAGTTTCAGCTGGTTTCTGTTTTGGGGGTCGGGTATCATGTTTTCAGGCCTGAAGCTATATGAACCTGTTCAATCATTTTCGATCAGGTTAAGACAAACACGTCCGCACACCTTGTGCGCACCCTGTTGCCCTCTCATATTGGGATCGGAACAGTACATGACCGGGTTCATCAATGGCAAATGGCACAACAAACAAAACGTGTCGCCAAATCATCTGACACACATATCAAATAAACAAAGGTTTCGGTTCAATAAATATCCTTCCTAGGAGCAGGTCATTTGTCGGCGACATTCCTACGAGCACAGCAATTGTCGAACACATTTTTTCCACAGTGCCCCGCAATCGGCTACGAATGTCCAACAGTACGAGGTCCTCTTCAATGCTTCCCATCTCCTTGTTCTCGGTCGATCATTCATCGATACTCGCTTTGGTCATGTCCCTGCTCCCCGGATCCACCCAGTTGACTCCCAGGTTGTGCAGTTGCAGATCGTTGGACATCCCCAAATTGCCGAGGTTTCAACATGGGGCCATCGGGGACCAACCGCATGGAACTTTCAACACCGTGGAACGCATAGAGCCGCAAACGCTGAAGATGTCCCAAAGGGTTCGGTGGATGCTGTGGCATTGGTAGGCGTTCCCCCAGCATGACGTCAAGAAAGTCTGCCCCCGACCCTGATCAACCAGAGAAATGAGATCATTACTGGGGCGGACAGCGACCACACTTACAGCTTCCTCCTTCATCTTAGCATGAAGATCCTGCATATGCTCCGGATCCAGTTTGGGCATCAGAACGTGAGCTGCATGGTGTACTCCAGGTGCTGAAAATGTCACCACTTGTAATCTCATGCCTTTGGGGATGGCCAACTTCACCAGCTTAGCCACACCACCACCCAGTGAATGCCCAGTGATATAAAACTCACGCTGTGGATATGTCTCGATCATTCGCCTGGTAGCCCATAGAACCGACTCCACAGTGGGCTCACGATTGATGTATGACAAGGGCACCAAATGTGACAGCTCTGCAGTGGCCATACCCCATGCACCATACGAGGTGTCCAAGCCAACCGAACTGAACAACTGCAACAAAGCGGGGACAATCCACAGGGAAACATCTTGCAACACATCCAGAAAATCCAAGGTGCCACGCACCGCAATCACAGTGGTCTGATTATCTTTGGACCTCAGAGACAGGAGACCCCTGGATGGCTCACCAGGCTCCAATAATAGGAAAAGTGGCGGACAAAATGACTTGTCACTTCGAAGTGGCCCTTGTCTGCTTTCGTTTTCTTTGCATACTTTATCCTATCTCAATCGGGTTGAAGTTTGGGACACTTGGTGATCAACAGCTCGTACGAGGGGACTCTTATGACCAATTGTGTGTCTAGAAATCTCCAGCAAAAGGAAAGGGAACGGAGGCAAATAGCACATGCAAAGTTTACTTGAACTGAGTGACGGTTTCTTTGTTTTAACTTTTTTAGGATTCAACATATTAAACCATGATGAGACAATGCAATGGGACATTCTGGGACTTGTGATATTGGTACTGCTATCCTGATCTCGTCTGGAGGCCAAAATGTGATACTGTTTGGGTATCGTCCCAATTGCCTCAAAGGTCCAAATCCGTGTCAGCATGCATTCAACAGCTAGCCACTTCAAGCCCACATTCTCAACACTGACTGAATGCTTTGGAATGTTTCAGACGCACGTCTTTGCTGCATGGCTGGAACCCGTCAAATTGACAAAGATCTCTCTTCACCCAGGCCCAGTGCTACAGAGCCTGCCAATCCTCAACTTAAGTTATGCAAGATTAGAAATATAACTTTTCGAGTAATTATCGGAAAAAGGTGGGCCTCTGATCCGTTTTGCACGTTTCCCAGACCGCAAAACCAGGCAAGAGTAAACCGAAGCAGATTTGTCGGTTTAAAATCAAAACATTTGTGCCCATCAAAGTCCACAAGCTCCTTGATTCAAGACGAGTTCAGTTGTGTTCCATAGCATTCCCAATCCGTTCAGTACCCCAATGTTGTAAAAAGGCTGACTGCAACGTCGAAAGAAACGAAAGCCAGTCTCACAAAATGTCAACCAGTGCGTATCTTCAAGGCACGTGAACATAAGGAACTTCTGGGGGCCCTTGAACAGCGGCGGTTCCAAATGCCAGTGGGAGGAGAAGTAATATTCACAGGCCTCTGGAACCCTTTGGTGTGGTTCATAAGTCAATGATGCCATCAGACCGAAATCAACCAAGGAGAGTCCATGGCGAAAGTCAATGCTAGAGCCACGGCGGAAGCGGAAATTGCACATGGGGAAGATGTTGCGGAGAGGCATGATCGGCAAATGTGGGGCATGCTCCGGCTCTATCGGATGAGCTGGGTCAGGTTGAAAGGAATAATATTTGGTCTCATTCAGCCGTGGCCCAAAGGCACTCCAACCTGAATCCATGCCATAGGTCTGTAAGGCAAAGCAAACCATGAGCACAAAGAGCAGGTGAAGCATTCCCATGATATTCACGCTTCCCATCCGCAGTCTCTCACCAGCAGACATCTTTCGTTGGAAGCCAAACTGTCGCATAGCGCAAAGGATCATGACAACCTATGCTCAGAGTTGGGACATCAGCTTTTATACCCAGAAGTTCTCAAAGCCATTCAGAATCTATAAGAGAATGAAATGAATGAAGAAGCTCGCTCAATCTTGAAATTTGTCTAGCTAACCATTGCAGTTTTGTGTCAGAAGACGTACACGCTCGATGTACTAGAAAAACATTGCCACTACACATGTCACTGCGGGGCATCATTGCGCAACCACCAAAGTATCAGAAAATATAAGTGCAACCCATGCAGCACTTACAACAACCTCCTCTCTACCTATGCGGGCGCATAGATTGGAAGACCTTGGAAAACATCGGAAAACCCCATGTTTGTGCACATGGGTCTACTTTAGGCGAACTTGCACCAAACAGTAATGCGGAAGAATCACAACTGGTGAAGTCACTGAACTTTCGGTCACACAGCAGGGAAAAAGTGACCGGATGTGACTGGCACAATGCACCAGGCAGACCAAGCAGCTGCTGTGTCTCTGAAGGCATCGTCGGCAGTGGAAGCCACTACAAAGGTTAATAAAATCATCTCGCAAATGGTCTCGCCGAACGCCCAAAGCCAACCAATGCTCCCCTCACCAAAGATGAAAATGATGCGCATGAAGGCACAAAATGATAAGCACAAGCATCCCATCATCACTCCGGCAAAGCGAAAAAAGCTAAAGATCAACGCAGATGTTCCCAAGACCAAAAAAGCCACTACAAAGTTTAATAAAATCATCTCGCAAATGGTCTCGCCGAACGCCCAAAGCCAACCAATGCTCCCCTCACCAAAGATGAAAATGATGCGCATGAAGGCACAAAATGATAAGCACAAGCATCCCATCATCACTCCGGCAAAGCGAAAAAAGCTAAAGATCAACGCAGATGTTCCCAAGACCATCAGAAAAGGATATCTTTGTCGCTTCTGTGCGTGGACGCCCACGCAACACCACTGCTCACTCCATTCTTGCAGGGCTTCAGGGTGTGGAAAGAAGCGCTGGACCTGGCGGCTGCACTGGAGGTCGATATTCCAAGTTGACTCACATGAACCAACACATCGTAAGACGTCAATCTGAATCCAAATGAAGCTAGGTCAAACCAACATGAACCAACAAGCCAAATGTGGGGTTGATATTTGGTTGACCCAAAAACCATCTAAGCCCCCTGAGGATACAATGTGATTACCATCACCTGGAGATCGGAGAGCATACTGCGGAAAGTTCAACTGACATGAACTGACAATTTGATGCCAGGGAACCCATCTTGGACTACAGCGATCCTGTTTTCCAATGGATTCCTTTTGATGAAGCGAGGCCAGGATCAACATCATGCTGGAACACACCGTGCCAGCACAGATGGCCCAAATGTTGTGATCCACAATGACGCCCAGGATCACAGCAGCTAGGGCCAGGCACAGTGGCAACGTGCGGCCGAAGCCGTGCATCAACTGACCACAACAAACGTAGAGAGAACGGCCTTTGGCCAACACAGTGCAATACCTGGGCTCAACATGGTGAAGCCCCATTTAGCACGTAAGATATCATAAGACTACATGTCATATGGGTACATGATGGGTACGTGCACATCATGCACCCAAGAAGTTCGGTGATTCAAACACCATCAGCTGTTAAGTTGGTGGATGTTAGCCCGTCTGAGTACCAGCACCAAATTCGCATGCTTGGCCCTTCTGGTTTCAGGATGATCATACAATTTCTAGCTTAATCAGCAAATGAAGATAGAGGCCATGACAAACTGTTTGAGCACGCAGATCTGTCATCGTGAACCGCAATCCACTCCTAGAGCTTCAGGACATAAACCACAACCATGAGCTCCAAATGAGCTCCAGCGCCCTGATTTGAAGCCTCCGAGATGCATGGTCGTCCTGTGGTGATTTCCAGAGCGGTGCTTTTGCGGAGCAGCATGGCCCCGGGCAATCTGCCAGGCTAAGCGAAAGTGATGCATCTTGAGATATACTTCGCCAAAGAGCCAGAGGAAGTAGAAGAAGAAAATATGAAAAGATCCAATGAACAAACAAATGCGACAAGCAAAAACTGATTCATTATCATCACCCACCATGCCATTCCAGCACAGTATGATTGGTGCAACATCCAAAGAGCCATGGAGAAACATTTGGAAGAACACATCTGTGATCTTCTGACGTTGGCTCAAACAGCGGGACCAATTGTTGCAATACATTTCACCAGCTTCAATCTCCTGCCATGCGTCACCCACCACCAATCTGCGATACGCTTCAAAGCTGTCAGGTCGCCAAGTATCTTTGCACAGCAAATACGTGAAGCGTAACACATCGCCAGCCACACTCAGCAAGATATAACACCTGAAAAAGGCACCGAAAAAGCCCAGTGCTGTGTGGTATTGAAAATCCAAGGTATAAAAACTGGAGACGTGGACCGACGTTGTGCAGAACCACTGGATGTAGCTTCGCAACATCGCTGCAGCGAAGTTCACAACGATCAACGAGGCCGTGGCTGCGAAGAGATAGCAATGCCACAGAGCCACAGCACCGGCGGCCCAGGAACGACCCACATTGGCTAAGCTCAAATGACCCCAATCAGGGATCACGTATCCAATGCACAGGCCCAAGCTCTGACAGAAAGAGACCAACACTGAAGGAGTTTCACTACGTTCACTTGCTCGTTCACTTGCTTCAGTTGTTTCCTCACCATCCACGTCATCCAATAGGCCCGCAGTCCGTGAAGCTCCACAGGTGTGGGTAAAAGACGTGAGCGTTCGCAGGCTGAGACCTGTGGTGAGATCACCCTGCGTGCGAGAATGTTCAGCTGCGGCAAGGGATAATGAATGCAACATTGGTCTCGACGGTCTCGATCTCAATGGAAACCTGGCTGTGGCAACGCCTTTCCCAAAGTGTGATTCAAAGTGAGCTCAGGAGAGTTCAGGTTGCCACCCTTCACACACAAAATGCCCAAAGAGGCCTAGGGAAAAAATCCTATGTAACGACAAGAAATGAAAAACGAATGACCGCGGCCAGAACAACCCGTCCTTCATGGCTCCACGCTTTCAAACTTTCCAGCTTTGGCTTCGCTGGCTGCCGGGTCACCACCATTTCTGACGACTTCTGACCACGGTCAGTACTGATGGTAGCGATTGAGAAATTCTTACATTAGCCAGTGAGACCATGTGAGACCCATATTAGTCCCAGTGTATCACATCGATTTTTGTTGATGCTAAATGGTTTGTTCTTTCGATTGATAGCGTCGTAATCCATGTCTTGAATCGAATCAAAATGATGATGCCTGGTGATGCTTCTGATTTCCAAGCCCATCGCCTAATAAAGAACTGTGCCAACAGGAATGCTACGAAATGCTTCATTCATGCTGCCAAGACACGTTTGTAATGTTACACGTGTGTTTTTGCCAGGTTTGCCCATAAACCAACATTTAAAGACCAAACTACATACTGCTATGCATACATAGTGTCATATATCATCCATCTGATCCACACATCAGAGGTTTCAGATCGAAAAATCCTCGGCGAGGCTGAAGCCACAAAAGCAACGGCCCTGATGCACTTGCCGGCGACTGTCTCTGGTAAAAAGCCGGCTACTTATGGTTAGAATGGCGGTTGAGCAGTACGGAGATGCCACTACTGGAATGAATTCAGCTGGAAGATGCACGTCATGCAGTCTACATCCATCGCCCACCGGTCACCCACTTCTGCTGATCCTTCTCCGGTCTCACCATTTTTCTCACCATTTTCCATCGACGAGTCCTTTGGACGTGTCACTGACTTTGCTTCTCGCTTTGCCGCCGCGCCCACCTAAGTCATCCCAGAGGCACAATGGAGTGCAAAAATCCTGGGAAAGGATGGATCCAAATGGATCCAGGACAAACATATTGGGCACTTCTCCTTCAGTTGGATCTCTTGTATCCTTCTCTGGTATCCTTCTATCATCTTCGATCATCTTCTATCATCTTCTGTCTCCTATCTTTATCATCTTCTATCTCCGGGTCCCGTGCTCCAAATGGTCTTGTGGAAGGTCTTGGATGGCTTTGGAAGTGGCTGCAGCATCCTGCGACTTGGAGGTTTGGAGGCCATGGGATTGCTCTGATCTCAAACATGGAATTTATGATCTTCATTTATGATCTTCAGGGGATCATTCTGAAATCATTTGATTCTTGGAGATTCTGGGAAACTTCATGAAACTGTACCTTGTAATCAGCACAAGGTCAAGTTGGATAACTACCATGGAGTCTCTGAAGGTCGGATTGATTTGCATCGCCAAATCGTGCTAAGTATCTGTCCAATAAGGCGATAAAATTTGAAACCACAAACCCTCATGAAACACTTGTTGAGTTAATTGATCATTATCAAGAATTGACCAAAAATCAATTTGAAAGCACGAGAATTGCCTAAGACTTCGCACAGCTTCTATGGGTGCGCCACGGCCTGATTGACTTGGTGGATTTCTGCTACTACGACTCGGCCGCGGTCAAATCTCAAGGCCTTGGTGACGGATTCCAACTTCCACAGCTTGGAACGAAGCTCCCTTCACTGCGTCTGTCTGTTCTCACTGGAGTTTTTGCGCCAAAGACAACTCCAAAAGAAAAACATCTGCAAAAACAGCAGATACGAAATTTCAAAGAACTTAGTTCAGAAAACTTCAAATTCTTGAGAACTTAATTCAAAGAACTTCGAAAACTTTGATCAGATTGTTCTGTCGCAATTGCCAGGCTTGGGAGTTGCACCAAAAAAAGGGGGCGGCATTGCCCCAATGCATCGAGGCCAGTACCAATCCATCTTCGGCGCCCAAGTGGCGCTGACTGGGGTAGATCATCCACCTGGGGAAAATCGCAACAACTTCACGTGGAATCCCATTGAAACATCCATCAACTGATGAAGTTTGATGAGGTTTGATGAGTCGGTGCTATGATCAGATTTCATGGCCCATGAATGTCCAGGACATCTCAGTCTCTGCTTATCGACTTCCAACCTTCGCTGGCTCGACATGGCTTCCTACCCCACCTCTCGGGCAAAGATAAAGCTTCGTGCACCTGGTGCAGCTGGGGCAAAGGCTTGGTGTTGCTACGTTTGGAACTGCATCTGCTAAGTAGAAACTTTGGAATCGGAGACTTTGGATGCAGAAATTTGAATTGTTTGCATTTGGTTTCTTTTGGTTGCGGGATTTTCTGGAGATGCCAACAGAACAATTCCAAATCAAATTTCAGTTTTGCTTGCTTTTAGTTGAAAACCATCATTAATCACAAAAGGAATTGTTTAAAAAGCAGAATTAATCACATGCAAGAACCACCACCATTGTTAAGCATCATGTGACTGCAAACCATTACTAAGTATCTTCAATGAGAATCATGCGCCATTGCTGCGGCGGAAGCCACCCCCCCTCCTGTTGCTCAGGTCTCCTGTCAGGTCTCCTTCGGTTCACCTGCCGAGTTCGGGATGAAGGATGCGTCAATGGCCCACGGTTGATAGTCCATGATGGTTAGGAATGATTAACGGTGGCGGTGTTGATCTAAATAAAGGTTCCCAGGGTAAATACAATCGCCGATCAACCGCCAACCAGCCGCGATCCCATAGGTGACAATCACGGATGGGTTTTTCCCTTTGGAAGAAATGGGCAAGGGACATGGCATGGGCTGGTGGCTGCATTTAGGGGTTTGTCAATCGCACCAAAAACGCGAACCAATCGCGGATCAATTGCGGATTTTCTGATCAAATCCAAACATATCCAAACAATTGCAACACAGTAGATTCATGACTACATCAATCGCAAAACAATCGCCGATCAATCGCGATGCAGTGTTTTACAATCGCGGATGTCAAGATACATCTACCCATTCATAATTCTTAGATTCACATTTGCGATCGGCTCCGTAAATGATGGTTGAAAATGGTCAATGATAATGGCTCAGGATGGCCAAACATGGTAAATCATGCTTAATGATGGCAAACCTAATGGCCAATTAGAATGGTCCATCATGGTTAAGCGTGATTAATGATGGTTAATGACTGTCTCTGACTGTCTACTGATATTATCAATGGTGCTCAATGATGGCTAACGACGTTTCGCATTCCTTGTTGAATGAGATGGAAAAAGGGGAAACCCATATGTGGTAAACGCGATACAAATCAATGCATGAGCATCTAGTGTAATTACCCATGATCTCGTTTCAATGGCCCCTGACAAGAACAAACGAAATGGCATTCAATCGAGTTGGCCTCCCGTAGCTATGCCTCGCAAATAGGTGCTGTTCTTGGTCAAAGTATTCTCGCTGCAAAGGACAGTCGATGTAGTGCAATGATAATCACTACGAACACTTTTTAGAAATATAAACATGTTTAACGCATATCATATATTTTCAAACTATAATGAAATGATTTTTCCTGAAAGGACCATTGTGGCTTTCATCAATCAATGGCAGTACCTCCCAACGAAAACCACTCTGACTGCCAAACAAATCATCAACAATCACTATGATCTTTGCACAAAATGCCATCATCAAAGCATAATGCAACCATCGTAAACGAGTCCCAACCACTACTGTGCAATCATTGCAGCGCTGATCTGTAGGTTCACCATAGCCATAATAGCCATCAAACGTCCATTGCCACACACTGGCCCTTTGTAACTTCCAGGAATCCAGTAAGTACAAACAATGGCTGTTGACCAGGATCACCATTCTTCGCACTCATTAACCTTCAATTAACCTTCACATCCTTAACCTCTCCCCATTTCCTGCCCTTTCCTCTCCTCCTCTCCCCTTTCCTCTCCCCTTTCCTCTCCCCTCATCTCCTCCTCCTCCCTTCACCTCCCCTCCCCACCGAAGGAAAGACCGTCGTCGGTCGAAGCTTGGCGGGTCCCGCGGCAGTGCCGGCCAACGCGGCCGCACTGCGCTCCTGAAGACCCACAACTTGGCGCATTGAAAAATCGAAAACAGCAACATCTTCAACGAGAAGTATGCATTGAATATCAGAAATATGAAAAATACACGCACACACATATATTTATATATATATATACAAATACATATCATATACATATACAAGACTTAAATCTATATGATCAATTTCATGGCTTCGCAGATCGAATTCAAAACATGCGATTTCTGCGATCACAAAGCTCTGCGGTTCTGTCTTGCCCCTGGGGAGACCCTGTGGACTCCTGGAGCCTGGATGCCATGAGGTTCAACTTGGAATGTGTTTCTGCTTCTTTTCGCTTGATGTTTTTGCGAAGATGTTTTTAGTCTCAAGATGTGTTCCATGTTGTGTTTATGTGTTGTCTGATTCCTGTCGGCAATGCTGCACAATGCCGTGCTTGACCTTGAACTGCCTTGAAAGAAAGGTTGCCTGAACATAACTTGCTGCTTCAGCTCCCAGCTAGATCAAAGGTCCGCACCCCCATCATTCCCAGTGCTTACCACCGTTGCAATCTACAAGGGGCACAGGCACTCAGAACGGATCAAGTCACAGCTGCAACTCTTTTGTCGAACTCATGGGCCGACCTTCGATCGGTCTCAAAGAAGTGACTTTCCTGCAATGCTTTCGATGCACGCAACGCACTCAATGCATCCACTCGAACCATCTCGAACCATCTCGAACCTACTGGAACCTCGAAGCAAATCTGTCAGCAGCTCTTAGCAAAGAAATCAGCTTTGTATTAGCATCCCAAATCCAAAAACCTTGTTTCAACCTGTTTCAACGGGAAAGAAGTGCAACTCTTGTGAAGAGGGTCCTGGGCAAGAGGCTCCTCCCGGACCTGCATCGTGACCGACCTGCTGGCGTTTCTCAAATTGCTGGCCACAGACAAGGCTCGCAAGGCTTGCAAGGCTCGCAAGGCTGAGGTCCAAACAAAAGACACTTCTTTTTCAGAGCATGAGGAATAGATAGGACATGATAGGACCATAGGAATAGATAGGAAGAGACAGGAATACAATAGGAATAGTGAGTTTCCCAAGAAAGATGCAAACGGGTTAGCGAGATACCAAAGAACAAGCACCATACCAGGAAACTCGAACCATGCGACGACCAGGTTGCCTGTGATTCTTAGTTCTGTTCAATTCGGCTCGGGCAAGAACTGCCAGTTTCTGATGACAAATGCCACCCTCCCAAACAAAAACACAAAGTAGGCAACTCGACCACCTGGGTTCAAAAAGGCACGCCATGAAGAGGCTTGCTCTCGGGTGCCAAAATGGCAAGGACATCTTCCCTAGAAGTGCCATCTCGCGTTTTTTGCATTTCATGTACAGGATGTGTCCCATGTGCAACGGCACACTATATAAGCACAGGCAAACAAAAAGGATCAGGAATCCCCAGATTACTACAGAGATCAGAGTCTAAGTAGTGCTCCCTCGTTGTTCGATCTGTTGTGGGGCAGTATTTCACACTCGCATGAGCAAGCAGCAAACAACAGTACAAAAGCACAGGTGTCAAAAAGAAGCAGTAGTCAAAAGCAAGGTCCGTTCAGAAACAACATGTGATTTCAGAATTGGGCTCAACGGAAATTGTCAAAGAATGAGAATCAAAGCCTGCGGCAGCAGTGAAACAAAACTTGAGCAAAACTGGAGCATCAAACTTGAGCTCATTTTTGAATATTCTTGAAGTCTGCCAAGATTGCAGCATCAAGCACTACAAACTAAACCGGCTGCGAGCCTTCCTTGAAGTCATACGGTCTCTGCAAGCAGCCCTACGTACACCACTCAATCAATACTCGTGGTACTTGACATGCGAACTCCAAGACGGGTGAGCCGCATGCAACCTTGCACTGGGAATTTGGCCTCGAAAACATGGGGGGAAAAGGAGTTACACATTTACAATTTCCCTCTTTGCTGAAAATTGCCATTCATATGATGAGATGTGAGTGCTGTTTTTTATTCCTTACATTTCCTTACTAATTTGTTTTGATGTTTCACATTGCTTCCGCCAGGGCTTCCGCGAAGTGCTCCCGGATGCAAACGTAGCTTCCGCGAGGTTCCGCGAAGTCATGTGTTTAACCTTTGCTTCCGCGAGCTTCCCCGAAGCAAATTTTGAAGGTTTTGCTTCCGTGGCCAAGGTTTCAACCACGTTTTGGCGTCATTTGAGCATGTTCTGTCTAAGATATTCACATTATAAAGAGCTCCCAAAGCTTCTGCAAAGTTTGCCTTCCGCGAACCTTCCGCGCCCTTCCGCGCGTGCAGTGAAACGCAAGAACGCCTGACGAAATGACTCGACGAAGACTAAAGAAGATTACCGATAAAAAGAAAGCGTCGTTCAGATGTCCTGCAATGATGACCCCCAAACTCCGAATAGTCCTTACTGGTCGGGACAACACTGACCCTTTCAGGGTCCCTACAGCGGCCTGGCAATTGCCCTGGCTGATTTAAAACGGACATATTGGATTGCAGTTGTCACATGCCCAAGCGAACCAGTGACCCTAATGATTCATTGTGGATTGGCATTGTTTGCTTTAAGCCCAATTCAACAGTTGGGAACAGCACAACCCCATGATTGACCCAACCAATCAAACAAGAGCTGGTTGTGTGACCTTGCAACTCCGCTAGCTAACTTGCACCATGGCGGCCATTCCAAGCGAATCTTGCTCGCGATGCAAGTTTACGAACATGTGTTGTAAATGTATGACATGTTGGTGAGGGCAAGGAGAACAGAATGCAATTGTCGGAAATGTAATGCGTACAAGATCTGAAGCACATTGCACAACGAGCCAAAAGTACGTTCCAATTGATGCAAATAACACTGAACAGATCTGAGAAATGAAGAACCGAAGTGGACAAATGATTTGAGATGACATGGCATCAGTGCAATACCGACTCTTGGCCAGCAGCTATTTTTTGCCACGGGTTCTGTTGCGACAGTGGCGATGGAGTTCAAACAACCTTGCCAGTTGCCTGGAAGTAATAAGTAATATGTTGTGTTGCCCATGGAGAACAGTGACACCACCACGCGAAATGAAAAGCCTCTGTCCTGCTACCAGAGAACAATAGAACATTGAATTAAACAACATAGAATGTTCATGAATCTTCTATAGCCAATAATGGAAGATGATTGGAAGATTGTGGAAGCAAACAAATCAAAATTGCAGTGTCACAACGGGCGCGGTAAGCCTTCCGAAGACGACAAGGAATCAAGGAAGCTCCTAACCTCTTCCTGTGAGAGGCTTGTGTTTCTACGTGGCGACTCCATCGCCATCCGTGAGAATGGGGCAGAACTGGGCAAAGAAATTGCATTGATAACATGACATTCTTTCGTGAAAACTTTAAATATATACAGTACATATTTTCAATAAATACATAGCCAAATGTGTATTATCTGCTTTGTTTCATGGTTGGCAGGTTGACCTGTGAATGATTCTGGTTGATCTAGGCATAGCTGGCACCCTTGTGACGAAATGACCAACTGTCGTGGGCAAAAACCGCGGTGCCTGGTCCAATCAAGGTGTATTTCTTAAAGCCAACAGGTGGCTAAGGCCACAAAAGTGCTCGCGATGTCGCTGGCAATCCATTGAAGCCACTTGTGAGGACTTCCCCCGGTATGGTTACGCTGAGCCTGAAACAACCTGCCAGCCAAATATGAACCAATAGATCTCCATCCCCTAGCTTCTGCACTCGTGGCGAAACATGTTCAGTCGATTGCTGGCATCTTGACTGCTTTGCTATTGGTGCGTGGGTTCCGGTTTTTGCATCTTTGCACTTTGCCATGTCGCTTTGGATTGTCATGAGTGGATCCAAATGAATTGTCCGAGGTTCAGGATATGCAAAACACCAGACCTGCTAGACTCACTGTGCAGAAATGAATTACACTGCCAAAAGCTTGGCAGAGTTGACGAAATGCATGCTAGCTTGGCAACCAGGCTGACATTTCTACTACCATACAATGATTTGCACACTTTGAATGATCCAGAATGCATGGGAGTAGATTTCAAAAAAGGGGAACTAGCATCTTGTTTACAAAGCCAAAGGTTTTAAAATATATACGTAGATCTTGAAATGGCTGGAGAGGAAAGAAACACAAAGAAACAGCGTCGCTAGGTGTCAGGGACCAACTTGCCAATGCAACCAGGTGTTGCCAAGCAAACGCAGTCTCTGATATGTGACCGCCAACCAAATCACCATACAGAATTACAACTCTGAGAGGATTGCCATCTGATTGTTTGAGATCAGCCCGATTGCACATGCCAAGGGTTTTATCTACCAGATCTCATTGTGACAGTCTTGGGCTGCCAAAATGGTCTCAGCTGCAGCTGCCTCCTCCACATGCATCTGTTGATCTGTTGTGTCAACTGGACTCCACTGCAGTCACTGGACCCTTTGAAAAAAAAGGGAAGAAGCGCCGCACAAAGGCCAGCAAACAGGGGTCCAGAGCACTGCTTCAACGTGCCGTGTGGTGCAGCCTTTGCTGTGTAGGCTATCTATCCATGCCTGCGATTAGATTCGGCCAGATTTGACGGTGCTGGCTGGAGCAGGTGATCCTTCAGGTGCTTCCTCTTCACAGGCTGAACGCGCAGAAATTTGAGAGCCGCAAATGTCTTCAGGGGTCTTGTTGGTACTGTCACGAAGCATGCCAACTGTCAACAAGGAGAGCTTCCGCTCCAAATCATCCACTTTCTTGGACAGCTTTTGGATCACAGCTTTATCACCTTTGGAAACCTCATCCTCATTGAGTCCTCCTTGGTTCACATGATGCGCATGATTCTTCGGAAGGGGGAACACGTCCGAACTGCTGGAGGTTTCACTGGCAGTGACATCCAAGTAGCTCTTGGTGGGGCTGCGCCATTTCTTCGGCACCACCGAATCCAAGTGTCGATTCCTACGGCTGAGATCCTCACGCATCTGCGACAAGTTGAACAAAGTGGCCTTGTCGTTGTTGGTCTGCAGACTTCCATCGTCGAACTGATGCTCCCAGAAGTCTAAGCCAATGAGTTCGCAAGCACGGCTGCATCGGAAACCGAACAAGAAATCCAAGATCATCACGATGACATACGTGAAACCCAAGGAGATTCCCGACAAAACCAGAATTCCCAGGGCTTGAACCCCCAGGTGTCTCCAGCCATCGGCACCTCCTCCGTAGAAGACACCCACCACTTGGGAGTTCCCAGCGCCACAGTGCTTCGTTGCGAAGAGACTCACGGCCATGGTGCCCCAAGCCCCGGAAGGGCCATGGGCCGCAACCTAGGCAAACACGAACATAGGAAGATAGGAAAACATAGGAAAACATCGGAGAACGTGGGAGAACATAGGAGAACGTGGGAGGATGGGAGAAGATAGGAGAATCACATAGAATCACGTTGTGAACATGATATCGATGAACATCAATCAGTGAGTTTACACTTGAAGAGTTGCAGGAACAACATCCTGGCTTGCATTTTTGCATTTTTCTGTTTCATCATAGCTTGCATCACTGAAGTGTTTGTCTTGCCTCAAACACTAATTTGTGTTCCCATCAAATCGTTTTATATCCATGCCTTTGACGTTGGCATGCTACACTAAGATTACAGGGTGACTTCAGTGAGTCATAATGCGAATTTACTAAACTCTTTGCATTCTATTCACTCGCAGTAAGATTGGTAATTAATGAAAACTCCCCAGACTTATCGATTTCGCAGCAAAACCTGTTTGGACAAGTTACTGCCTTTCTCACATTGCCAACTATCAAGCCTATTCTTAGTTCAGCAAAGGCACCGCACCAACAGCATCATCCACTTGGAAGTAGACCAAGACTTCTTCCACCGAAAGTGTCAGAATGGCTGCGACGAGACCCACCAGTGGTGCAATGTACAGAGGGATCACGGTACAGCAAGCGCAACTGGCCACCAGGCCCCCGATCACCGCGTTGGTCAACTCGGGAACCCTCACCACCGAGGATCGCGTGCGTGCCATGGAGTAAGCCATACCTGGCCACAGAGTGACTGATTGATTTCAACAGAACGCACGACGAGAAGATCGCATACAAAACAGAAATGCTTGCTTTCTAAAAAACATGTCATGTTCTCTTAGTTTAATCTTTCGGAAATTTGTGGGAACGGAGTATTTTCATCGCGCGAGCGATTCACCGTTTCCATATGTTTCCATCGTACCAATGGGTTGATTTGCAATCAAGACGAATGGCCTGGTTTGCCATCCGTGTATACCGTCTACCAATCGCCCATGAAAAGAAACACCTTTTTTACAAAGATCTTTTAAAGA
Source organism: Symbiodinium kawagutii (assembly GCA_009767595.1). Lineage (NCBI taxonomy): Eukaryota > Dinophyceae > Suessiales > Symbiodiniaceae > Symbiodinium > Symbiodinium kawagutii. The sequence continues at coordinate 254,310 of VSDK01014520.1, read as the reverse complement.
AGTTTGAAGATTGTTGTTTAAACTCTATAGGATTAAAGAATTCTATATGATTTTTATTAATTTGTTGGTTAGGTGTGGAGTGTGGATTCTTGCGGACAGTGCCACCCAACGTGCGTCCAGGTGACCTCCAATCCCAGCACCAGCTGCAGCCATCAGAGTGGTCGCCGAGGCATGAGCCATGACCAAGTCATCGCCGTTGGTGATGGAGAAGGTGGAGGCGGGATTGAAGGCCAGGAAACCCACCAACCTCAGCTTCATCAGCTCATCATATCTCATCAGCCATGATCTCAACCTACTCAACTACTAGCCTTCTCAGCTACAAACCTAGTCAACTTTTTACCAAACTTACTCAACTAATCTCAACTGCATAAATTTACATTCAACTTACCTCCTCCCCTCTTTTGTCAAAGTTTGTCCCCTGATGTCCACCGTCATTCCATGTCAACCCATGTCATCGGCCACCAAGGAACAGCAGAAAGGTCCCAAAGAGCAGCTGCACGGGATGTCGGCAGCGTCGGAAAGGGATGAAGACCTTCTTTTCGACGGAGTCCTGCGGCATCCGAGTGACTCTCTGCGTCTCATAACGAGTATGGATATAATGTGATGATGATGTGCGTGGTAGGAAATTGCAACTGAAACCGTATGAAACATCGGAAATGAATCACTCACTAAAGAATAAGAGGTCAGCCAATATGAGCCAATCCTATCCTATGATCATCAAAGCATGGGGTCCTCCGGGACTTGGTAGTACTTGTCGTCGTGTTTCTCCCCAAAGATCCACTTCCACGGCTTGCGCCAGGCGCGGTACTCCGGGAAGCGTCCGATGCGAGGCCCGCAGATCATGGTGCTGACCTGCCAAGGGTTCCCCAAGGTTCCGGTAGCAAAGGGTGCCCTTGGGATGTCTGAGATCGGTGCAACGGTACTAAGTCGTGCATCAAAGAATTCAGTGGGGTCGGAACTCAACTCTTGTAGTATCAGACCCCCTTCTCTTTCAAGTCCTCTTCTCGCAGTCGAATTAAATTTCATTCTCTATTATCCTTTCTCTACTTTTCTTTCATTTGATTCTTTCTTTGTTCGCTCTTTCTCTCTCCCTCTTTCTTTTCCTATCTTTCTTCCTCTGTTTGTCTTCTCTTTTTATTGCTCTTCTGTGTTGCTCTCTTTCTTTCGCATCATTCCCTTCATTCCCTACCTGTCAGGTCAGGGCTGTTAAATTTTATGAGTGCCACTTCTCCTTCGCTCCTTCGTTCCTTCCTTCCTCCCTCCCTTCCCTCCTTCCTTCCTCCTTCCAACCGCCAATGTCCGATCTCAGTGAGCACCGCTGGACCGCAACCGCCAATGTCCGATCGCAGTGAGCACCGCTGGACCTCAACCGCCAATGTCCGATCGCAGTGAGCACCGCTGGACCTCAACCGCCAATGTCCGATCTCAGTGACCACCGCTGGACCTCAACAACCAATGTCAGAATATCTCAGAAGATATGTCAGATAGAATGCCAGACGATATTCCAGAGGCATATGTCAGATAGAATGCCAGAAGATATGCCAGAGGTATTTGCCAGAAGTATGTCAGATAGAGTGCCAGAAGGTATTCCAGAAGATATGTCAGGTAGAATTTTTTTATGTGCATGTGCATGTGTATGTGTATGTGTCTGTGCATGTGTATGTGAATGTGTCTGTGCATGTGTTTGTGCATGTGTATGTGTAGTTGTATGTGTACGCGTAGGTGTGTAGGTGTATGTGTAGGTGTATGCGTATGTGTATGCGTGTGCGTGTGAGTATGTGCATGTATGTGTATGTCTATGTCGGTGTGTATGTGCATGTGCGTGTGCGTGTGCATGTGCGTGGGTATATGTATGTGTATGTGTATGTGTATGTGTATGGGTCTGTGCATGTGTATTGGAATGTGCATGCGTATGTGTTTGTGCATGTGTATGTATTGTTGTATGTGTACGCGTAGGTGTGTATGTGTATGTGTAGGTGTATGCGTATGTGTATGCGGATGTGTATGAGTATGTGCATGTATGTGTATGTCTATGTCGGTGTGTATGTGCATGTGCGTGTGCGTGTGCATGTGCGTGGGTATGTGTATGTGCACGTGTATCTGTATCTGTATCTGTATATGTATGTGTATCTGTATGTGTATGTGTATGTGTATCTGTATGTGTATGTATGCACGTACGTATGTACGTATGTATGTATGTAAGTATGTAAGTATGTATGTAAGTATGTATGTAAGTATGCATGCAAGTATGTCAGTATGTATGTATGTATGTATGTATGTATGTATGTATGTATGTATGTATGTATGTATGTATGTATGTATGTATGTATGTATGTATGTATGTGTGTCTGTATGTATGTATGTATGTCTGTCTGTCTGTCTGTCTGTCTGTCTGTCTGTCTGTCTGTCTGTCTGTCTGTCTGTCTGTCTGTCTGTCTGTCTGTCTGTCTGTCTGTCTGTCTGTCTGTCTGTCTGTCTGTCTGTCTGTCTGTATGTATGTGTATGTATGTGTCTGTATGTATGTATGTGTCTGTATGTATGTATGTGTCTGTATGTATGTATGTGACCAAGGCAATGGTTTGCTTGCAATGGGAGTGACTGGTTGACTTGCATGTCAACACCATGCTTTGCTATGTTATGCCATGGCCCGGATCACTCGAAGTAAAGTAATTCTCAGTTCTTATTGTTATTTCTCTCTCTTTCTCTTTCTCTCCTCTCCTCTTCCAAATCAAAGAAAAATAAATAGAAATATAAACAGAACTATAAATAGAACTATATATAGAACTAGAAAACATTTGGAAATAGAACTACAAACAGAACTACAAATAGAACTAATTATAGGACTATCTAGAATTCGGAAATAGAACTATGAATAGAACAAAAAATAAAACTATAGAGGATTCTGGAATAGAACTTTATAGAAATCTGAAATGGAACTATAAAGAATTCTGCAATAGAACTATCTAGAATTCTGCAATAGAACTAAAAAGAATTCTGAAATGGAACTATAAAAAATTCTGCAATACAACTATCAAAAGAATTCTGAAATAGAACTATCAATCGAATTCTGCAATAGAACTATCAATAGAATTCTGAAATAGAACTATCAATAGAATTCCGAAATAGAACTATCAATAGAATTCAGAAATTGAACTATATAGAATTCTGAAATAGAATTTTTTGGAATTCTGAAATATGAAATTATATGAAAAGAAAGAGAGAAAGAATAAGGAAGAGAGAACATAGAAATATAAATAGAAATCAAAATAGAACTATACAGGATTTTCAAAATATTGAAATCTTCTCTTGCTTTTAGAATTCTTGCTTCTTCCATTTCTTTAGGGTCCTTTCTTCTCTTGCTCGGAACGAGTCTTGGAGCTGAGGATCCGGCCAAAGCGCTGACAGCTCCAACCAGGTGGACAGTAGCAGATCCTCATGGCAAGGCCCAAGCAATGGCTGTTCCTCCGAAATGTCAATGGTGTTTTTGGGTGACTTGGAATCACTTGTTGTTGACTGTTCAATCTATGCATGTTGTTTTATTCATAGTTGCTGCAATGATGATGGGTCATGATGGTCTTTTGATTGGTGCTCGCGGCAACTGTTCATGCTTCATGATGGTAAGCGACCGTTAGTTGAGGGCGAACAAAAAGGGTCAATGATGGCCAATAGTTACTGCAATCACGTTTAATGATCAATACCTACAGCTGGTTGGCGAATGATTCACAGTCGGTTCGCTGAACAGCCAATAGATAAATAGTAAATAGTATCAAATGGACATCAGGACTAAATTTAGATGATTTAATAGTATATGGCATGAAAAAAACATATATTTAAGTACATAATCATTAAATTATTGCCATTTGAATCATTTATGGTCCCAGTGAAGCACTCCCCACTGGCTCGACAGCTCCTGCAAAGTCCACGAAGCCTATCTGTTGCAACCAGCCACCGCCCCAGACCAAGCGCGCTGAAATCGGATATACCAAGCCTGTGCCGCATGGGATCCCTTGAAACGATGGAGTGAAAAATGCTCAAACAATGCTTAGGCATGGCTAACATGGGTTGTTCAGGAATGGTTAGTACACCTGTTTGGGTGAATGCGGCAAGAATGGATGAGAATGATCAGGAGTAACAGCGATGATTTGTTTCCACCCCTCTTGATGATTGACAGTCATGATGGTGGAGACACGCTTGGGAATGTTCGATATAGATCCACAGCATCCCAAGTGGTTGCCCGCGCATAGGCCTGTCATCATGGTGGACAAGGCCAAGTAAGGGAAGAACGCAACGCGGCCAGCAAGCGCCTTGGTGAACTGTGGCATTGGCCTCCCCATTGAGGTGGTGACATGGGGAGTGACCTCAGCTCTTGGCTATTAGACAAACAAACATTGCAACTATTGGATCTACTCGGCAACTGCACTTCCGTGTCGAGATTGGTTGAGTCATTGAGCACTGGCAAGTTGTCACCAAGCCATGCTGAAAATGAAACCAGACTGCAATGATGCGCAGCAAGCGTCCAACCAAAGGCTATCTAGGACTATGTACCCTAAACCCCTCCCCTCCACACAAAAAACATGCAAGTCAGCGGAGTTGTTGCTGTCCCTGCTATTTTTGGTCCGATCTAACCAAACATTGTCAACCACTACCTTGTTGGAGCATCGGCAATCATGGACGGGTATCTTATGCTGACTAACCGCCATCAACGATGATCCGCCAACCATTCAGCAACCATCAGCCAACATGAACCAATATGAACCGATATGAAATGGAGCGATTTTCCATCATCAGCCATCACCAAGATTCACCAAGCCTATTTTTCTTCCCTCACAGGTTGCTGTTGCAGCTGATGGCTCTGTCCAAGGCACACCGCTATTAATGGTAGCAGCGGTCGTGGCATAGGAAAAGCAGCAAAACCAGTGGGCCAAGTCGTAGCCTGCGTTGAATGCTCCGACTGTGACCATGAATTCTATGAATTAGAAAACGCACATTTGTAAAAAGAATCTGTATCAATAAATGAATAAACAAACAAATGAGTAAATACACACACATATATATATATATACATATTTCAAACACCTAGCCTATACTTGATGAGGGAAAGAGAGGAAAGTTTTTGATATTTAGAAATGCAAATTGATAAATAGATATCGCTCTGTCTGTACGTCTATCTCGACAGTTTTTAATCAATTTATTTACCTAACAGACATAGATATTAATTATATATACGCGTAATGTGCATATGTGTCAGGGGTATGCAGGGGTATGATGTTTCAACTGGCGAAATGCATATATTGTCCTATCTGTATGGCTATGTTAGCGTTCAAATTTGTGGGGCAAGAGCCAGCAAGCAAGAAATATCAGTATTACCCAGGGATCACTGCATGTTCTTGATTTCCTCAATTTTACTCATGTTATGGGGTTTGGGCATTGACGTTGGTGCACATGAAAATCCTACCTCAATCTATCCCCAAAGCTGGGCAAGACTCTCCACCTTCGGTGCAATTCCTTGGGATCGAAATGTTCTGGAAGGTCGACACCCGAGAAATAATGAACACCGCGGACTCCTTCTACGTTGATCACTCCATCTCACTCCTGAGGAGACGCCTGGATCTGCAATGCCGACATCATAGGTATCTCCAAAGGCAATGGTGTAGCCAAAGAGAAAGAAAGCCAAAACCCCAATGCACAAATCCAAGAGATTCTTCATCATGATGTTGGCTGCATTATTGGGTTGTGCCTTGGTCGTCACGGAGTTGCTAAAGAAACCATCGAAAACCATCATGTGGATGCATTTTGTGGATGCCACAAGGATTGAGCACATATACATAGTTAATAAATATTGATAACATATACAATAACAGGTGTCCCATGGTGTCCCGAAATAGGAGTAATCTTCCAGTTTCCATCAGTTTTCCTGAGCACAAGCCGATCATTTCTTTTTTGGTGCTGCCCTGAGATCGACACGTATGCAGACTCCAACATGGCGAATCCTGACTGCCTTAGGTGGCACAGCTGCCATTGGTTCATGGTTGGACATATGCATATGCATACATCTATGTGTGTGTGCGTTTCATTATATGATGTAATTGGCATATCGAGGTGAAGTATAAATGATGATAAATCACAGTTTACTAGTATTCCAATTGTACCTAAGGTGATGGATGCACCGTTAGTTGCATTTGTTGGTGTGTAGATGGCGACTTTCAAGTAGTGTTGTGTATGTTCCAGTTCCTTTGCTTGAATTGGGTCAAAGCCTTGGGCCACAAAATTGAAACAAAAGTGACAAAATTTGGAATTTCGTAAGCCTGGATTGATCACAGTCTAGTGCTTTCCCTGCAAATAGAAGTAGAACGATGCAGGACTGCACCGATAAAATGCACACCACAACCACAACTGATAATTGAATTTTGCAGTTTCACTTCGTCGTGAAGCGGTGCGAAATCATGAGAAAATTGTTACGCACTAGGGTGCCGCTGCCAAGTCCATTGACTAATTAAGCAAAGCAAATGTAGCTTGAAAGAACGCCTTCCGAACGGCCCCAGGTGAAAGCATCCAAGCAACATCTGAATGATACGACCAGCCATGGTCACAATGAAAGCCACATCTGCACGATGACGTGTTCGAAAGGCAAGGCATTCGGGCAACTCCTGGTGAGGACGCGCCACATCACCACACTGGTGAGGAACTCACGCTTCGCTGAAGCTCAGAAATGGACCATCCAAGGGAAAAAAATCATCAACTTATGGCGCCTTATCGCATCCATTTTGGTTGAGTACATCCACTGGGAGATGATCATTCCAGTTATGTAGTGCGCTTTGTTGCCGCATTCGGAGCCTCACAAGTACCATGATCTAGCCCGTGATTAGATATTTTAAAAAATCCAAATGCAACACAACAACACAATGGCCTGCACTCGTGATGAACTTGGGCCGGGAATCTTTATCCAACAAAAGGAACAGTTGCTGGATGCTACTTGTCACAGGATGGGCGATGCATTTGGCTGCGGCTTTTTGGGACTTTGTGGCCAACTGCTTGGCGGCACGAACGTGGAGCCACTGTTGGAATCATCTCAAAACGTGAAACTTTTGTGAAAACTGTTGCAATATATTGAAATGTGAAGCCGTGTGAGGCCAACCTAAGAATCAGTGTGACCAACACTGCAGTACCATGACCCGGGAGTCATCAAGCATGTTTAGAAAATTCACAGTAGACAGCATATAGAAATTATAAAAATCATGTAGAGATCATACAGAAATCGTATACAACTTTGTGTAAATCCAACGAATAAGTAAATGAACACATATTTCAAAACATGCTTACATGCTTTTAAGAATGAAGACATAAATACCTAAAAAATGAATTAATGAATACATACATAAAAGACATAAGTAAGTAAATAAATAAATGAATATATATAGATAAGAAAATGAGAAATCGTAACTTGGAACAGCCCAACTGGTGCATTAAAGCACGGGTTTGCCTGCGCTTGCATGCCGGTGATCCAGCTGGTATCGGGCGAAACCTCAGCTGCAGGCCGTTACACCATGGTTGACCTCGTGTAGGATCTGGGGCTCGTGCCATGTCTGCAATGCTTGCCATCACAAAGAGGTGTGGTACACACGGTGTCCGCAGCGCGGGGCCGTTCTGAGACAGATGCAGCTGCGAAGCTACAAAGATTGCAAAGTGTGAGACAAATGGATTTGGCTTCAATATGTTCGGATCTACCAGAGTCATGTCCAGCATTTCAAAGAATGTGGCGATGTCAAGATCTCTAAACTTCACTGATTCTGCAACCCAATCCTTTTTGTCTCCGAACTTTCTGGATGGATCCTGGGTGCTACAGGCTGGTGGGCACGTGCTCCATCAAAGGAGTCATCACGTCACGTGCTGCTTGACCTTCACCAGTGCCACTGCCACATCTGGCCGTAATGCCATCAGCTCATGTCTCAAAGATGCGCTTTGACCATCTCCTCTCAGCTGAGAACTGACACAAACAACTGACCTGCCTGCATATTTTCAGGTAACGCTTCCATCACATCACCAAGCAGATCCATTCGCCCAAAAACATTGATTTGCGAAACCTATTTTGATTGAGGGAATTTAAGGGACATCTATGGGACATTCTGTTTATCTACCGGGCGAAAGCCGAAAAGGTACAGTGCTGAAATCAACTATACAAAGTTATTCTGCCTGGCCCACAGGTTTTGGCGGAATCCTGAGCACTCGATTGTGGCCAGATTGCCAGTAGTAGCGGGCGTGCATCTCCAAAACATTTCGAACATTCGGAAAGCGGTCATGGATCATCAAGATGCTCATCATTTGATCCCTCTGTGGGTGCCACATGGTGCCATCTTCATGTTTTCCGCTTCGGCACGACAAGCCCTAGCCATCCCTAGCCATCCTCCTCCCCCAGACCCCCACGCCTTCGCCTGTCGCTGTCACCTCGTTCAGAGAAGCGACGTCACCTCTTCCCAAAGATCGCTGGACGATGCCATGGCTTCGGCACCAGCAGCTTTCAGCAGCTTGAAACGGTGCCTGCTCCTGGGAGGTGCTCCATGGTTGGTTGGATGGTTGCTGTTTTCCCATCCAAAACCCTCCAAACACCTCGTCCTTTCGTATCCTTTCTCCTTCTTCAGCTCATTCTTCAACCAATTTATTACAATCTATTCTTCAGAGTCGCTATCACAAGCAGTCACCAATTGCCACCCGTTGCCCACCACATGCAGTAGCATGCACAAAGCCTTCGGACCACCATACTCATTTAGGGTTTTTTGAACTTTGGAGATTGAAACATCAAAAAAACATTCCGCATCAAGAAGGAACAGTTCAAAAACTCTTCAAACTCATCGCAAGCAAAACAAAGCCCCCTTTCCCCATCTCAGTTCCATCTAAACAAAACTACGGTGTCACCGGGAGTGCTCTGGCGCACTGGTTGAGATTGACATTGATACCACAGGTATGTGCGATCCAGATTCCAGATCACAAGATCCCGGTCGCATTGTAAGGCAAACCTTTCTGACTGGGTTATGGGTGGTTCATGTTGAGGTTCTTCTCATTGAGCTAGTGACAACTGATAGCTTCATCATAGCTTCATCAGGGCTCATGGCTGGAGAGAAATCTTTGGAAAGGGCGTGGAAACAGCTCCAAGGGGCATCGAAGCCAATCGACGAGCTTGCTCGGCCGCCAGGCTTTGCAGTGTAGCCTCCGCACCCGGAAAGCCCATTGCAGGAATCCGAAGCAAAATAAAAATATATGTAGTAAGTAAAAAAATGCTAAATGATCTTATATGTCGCAACAAAAATCCAAACATAAAAGGTGAATTGGACCGAACCATTCAATGTATAGAACGGCGCAAAATACACGATCAGTACAGAATCCAGCAACGGGAAAATGGTGTCGACATGGGTTATCATGCTGCGGGCACATGTGATGTTTTTAGATGGCAGCTTTCTTCAGCTTTTGTTTCATTGTCCCTAAGGGCCCCACCTCATCCATTTTGCTCTTCATCTCAGCCTCCTTGGGTTTTGCCAAGGTGGGGCCATAAAACGCCATAAGAGGCTATGACTCATGCATTTGTTTCACTCCGACCGGATATGGTTGTCCAGTCTCCATGGCATGTCCTCACAACCCAAGTTTGCACTCGGGCATCGACCTGAAAGTCGCTGGAAGGAATCCAGTCAGCACCAAGGCCCCCAACATGCGAAACAAATGGGAAACAGAAACCCTCACCACTGCAGGCAGCTCATGCCAAGGTGCCAAAGTTTCAGCCTCGCGCTTTAGCCGCCCAGCCAGCCTGAAGTCGACATGGTGATGGCCAGGACAAGGATATGACAGAGCCGCGCTTTTTACATGTTCAAAGTGTATTCTCGGCTGTTTTAGTACGTCCGCTGTCGTCTTCCAACTTTCGGCGTCGTTTTTAGGGTACCGTTTTTAGTGCGTCCCCTATCGTTTTTCGAGCAAAACTTTCAATAAAAACGTCCTGATGAACGTCATTGTTGATTAAAAAAGCCCGTCTCTGACGAAACGGGAGAAACAAAACATGTTGGAGATGAAATGCTGCATATCTGCACGCTACATGAACAAATTACTACAAGTGGCTTCAGAGTGTTGCAAATTCTTCAAGCTTACTTCCGTCAACGAACTTTTAGAGAATTTAAAAGGCATCAAGCCATCAAGAGATTCATGTTTTTTGCCCGGGCCTCCAAAGGATTTGCCCTACATGCCGGACATCCGAACCCGCGCTTTGCAAAGGATCCGGGAAAGAAATCGTTGAAACAAGGATCAAGGATTAAAGAGCAAGGTTGAACCCTCATTCTGAGGTATTTGGCCCTGCACCATGAGCTTTTCGAGATAAGCTACATCAAGCATCATCAAGCGATTCATGGCACATGGTATTGTGTGCCAATTTTGCATGTACTTATGATCCGCATGATTTGTTGCATCTGCAACATTGAAATGGGAACCAGAAACAGTCACATGGCAAGAAACAACTGGAGAGTGGAAGTGGCAGTCAGGCAGTAAGAAGGTCATATTTGACAAAAGGCACATTATCGAATGCAAAAAAAATGACAAATCTGGGCATAGAACAGAAGTCTCCGAGACCAGCTCAGAATAGTCTTGTGTGAATAGTCTTGTGTGAATGCACCAATTTACCCCTCTGATTCTGAAATTGGGCGATTTCTACGCCACAGGTGCCGCCAAATGCCTGGCTTCCCTGTGGTACTGTATATGTCGGCAAAATCCTACAAGTCTAAGTAATGTTAGGCTGTGATTTGTAATTGGGGGTTGATTTAAGAAAAGTTTTCCCAAAATTATACATAGCCTATACCATTTGTAAATGGAGGGTGATTAAAGAAAAGTTTTTTTGGGGGGGTTGATTTTTTTCTGGATTTATGGGTGGTATTTTTTTTACTCCCGGGTGGTTCTGGTTGTTTTTTTTTCATTTTTCCTTTGAATTCTTTATCTTTTTCTTTTATTTGTTTTGCTTTCTATTGGCCATTTACTAAACTGAGAGCTTGCTGAAATGGATGATCCCTTTATTAAACTCCTTTTAAAAAATTTAGTTTTTTCAATTTTCCAAGGGGGTAGCCCAGGAAGAGCCAAGATGTTGAATAATAGATTTACCAAAAGGGGGTCGATTAATGCAAAAAAAAATCCTGGGGTGGCCCTGGCTGCTTCTATCTTTTCCTTTTCCCTTTGAGTTCTTTATCTTTCTCTTTTGCTTTCTATTGGCCATTTACTAAACTGAGAGCTTGCTGAAATGGATGATCCCTTTATTAAACTCCTTTTAAAAAATTTAGTTTTTTCAATTTTCCAAGGGGGTAGCCCAGGAAGAGCCAAGATGTTGAATAATAGATTTACCAAAGGGGGTCGATTAATGCAAAAAAAAAAATCTTGGGGTGGCCCTGGCTGCTTCTATCTTTTCCTTTTCCCTTTGAGTTCTTTGTCTTTCTCTTTTGCTTTCTATTGGCCATTTACTAAACTGAGAGCTTGCTGAAATGGATGATCCCTTTATTAAACTCCTTTTAAAAAAAATAGTTTTTTCAATTTTCCAAGGGGGTAGCCCAGGAAGAGCCAAGATGTTGAATAATAGATTTACCAAAGGGGGTCGATTAATGCAAAAAAAAATCCTGGGGTGGCCCTGGCTGCTTCTATCTTTCCTTTTCCCTTTGAGTTCTTTGTCTTTCTCTTTTGCTTTCTATTGGCCATTTACTAAACTGAAAGCTTGCTGAAATGGATGATCCCTTCATTAAACTCCTTTTAAAAAATTGAGTTTCTTCAATTTTCCAAGGGGGTAGCCCAGGAAGAGCCAAGATGTTGAATAATAGATTTACCAAAAGGGGGTCGATTAATGCAAAAAAAAAATTCTTAGGGTGGCCCTGGCTGCTTCTATCTTTTCCTTTTCCCTTTGAGTTCTTTATCTTTCTCTTTTGCTTTCTATTGGCCATTTACTAAACTGAGAGCTTGCTGAAATGGATGATCCCTTTATTAAACTC
>VSDK01014520.1:204241-224087 GCA_009767595.1 Symbiodinium kawagutii | reverse complement strand
GTTGAGGTCCAGCAGGGAACACTGGGCGTGGATGATCGTGGTTGAGGTCCGGCACGGAACACTGGGCGTGGATGATCATGGTTGAGGTCCAGCAGGGAACACTGGGCGTGGATGATCGTGGTTGAGGTCCGGCAGGGAACACTGGGCGTGGATGGTCCTGGTTGAGGTTTGGCAGGGAACACTGGGCGTGGGTTGAGGTCCGGCAGGGAACACTGGGGAGTGATCATCGTGGTTGAGGTCCGGCGAGGAGGAAGGAGAAGGCGGGAGAAGCTGGGAGAAGGAAGGAGAAGGAGAAGGAGGGAGAAGGTGGGCAGGCAACTGACATAAAATCTAACAACCCTCACCTGGCAGGTGGGGAATTCCTGGTCACACGCTGCAGGTCCTGTGGGTCAAAAGATGGTGGCGTCGTATCTCGAATCGCTTGGGGCTCACAGAGTGGGTCAGGATGACTCACGCCTGGCGCCAGTTGGAAGTCGAACCCCTCGGAACATGGTTAAGCACGGTGAAACAGAGTGAAGCAGAGCGAAGCGTGGTGAGTTCTGTGCATCGAAAGTAAAATTCCTTCCATGGAGCGGTGGGCCTAGGTCCTCTGGGAGAAGCGAGCTGCGCTGGAAGAGGACCATGCGCTGGGGGACTTCTGTGCCCTCCTCCGGTTCTTCCTCGCCCTGACAGATCAAAGATCGCGAGTCTGCAGCATGTTAAGCATTGGTTGAAACTTCCTAACTTTACCTTTCCAAACTTCAAAGTAGTGGCAACATGTGGCAACGTGGCAACATGATGCAAAACGGACTACGCGGCTACTGTCGGTAGCTTCAACTGTCACTGTCGCCTCCGGCTGCCAGTCAGCTGTCCCCCTTCGCTGGGGTCCCTGATGGACTCCCAACCGAAGGCCCTTGGACCAAGCGGGATAGACCCAGTCTCCACCTCGGTCAACGAGAGCTGCAACATCCATGCGAGAGAAAGTCTCCCACATGCATCAAACAATGATCGATGCCATGATTTTGATTCAAAGTTCGACTCCACAAAAAGAAGCCTCCAGAATGATGGAGTGGATGAGTTGACATTTGGCACAAGTTGATGCAACGAGTTTTCTGCGTTTTCTTTCTCCCACCTTCGCAGCTTTCTGCCGCTTTCTTGGGCGACTTGGCCTCGCTCCGCCGCTGCCTCCGGGCGAAGGCGAACTTCCGCCGCGGCGACAGCAACTCATCGTCAAAGTGCCGGGGCACCGGTGCCGCTGGCACTGCTGGCACTGCTGGTGCTGCTGGTGCTGGCGCTGCCAAGGGCTGTGCCGCCACAGGAGCTGGGACATCAGCGTCACTGTCGCTCAGCAAATCCAACTCCTTCTGCTGGGAAACCAACCTGGACAGAACACTGCAATCTGAGTCATCTTAGATCTTGTATGACCTTGAATGATCTTGATCCTTTTCATCGTTTCTTTGTAACATCTCTTTATCTTTTAGCGCTTTACCTTTTCTGAGATGGCTCTGAGAGAAAACAAAAAAGCGCGTTTCTTCCGCTTCAGCAAATTTCAGATCAAAGGAAACCGGTGACTGGCTGCCAAGCGTCACACTTCTAGCCAGGTACACTTGACCAGTTCCCTTTACCCAACCGAGGTGCTTTTAGTTGCTGTAAAAGAAAAGTTTACTACAACAGGACCACTGATGACCACCAATGACCACTGATGAGTGTTGAAGTCAAGAAGCCTAGCTTTACGGAAAATCCATATAGCGTACATGACTATACTCAGTATTTCATGGCTAGAAGACTTCCAGTTCGTGGCTAGAGGAAACGCATTGCTCGCCGAGCAGCGACTGGAACATGTCAGCCAGGTAGAAGCCGAAACCGACGTCATGCCGACATCATGTGGCAAAGCTCAAAACCACTTCAAAGGTGTAAGGATGGCATCAGGATGGTGTGAGATGGTGGCTACAGCTTTGCAAACTGCTCTGCCTCCAGACTTTGACTGTGCACTGACCGGTTTGCAGGGCTGATGTGTTTCCTGCTTGAGTGGCATGGCGAACAGCCAACGCTCATTATTTTCAAGTCCATTGCGGTATGACAGCTGGGCATGTTGGCTTTTGCATGCTGCTTTAATCACAAGAATTACTGTAGGCATCTCTGTCATCTGTAGACCATTGTCGTTGGGTGTGCCTTTTCTGTTGTCCAGCTTTCAATCTTATCGCTCCTGACTGGTGTTACAGTGTTACAGAATGTTACAGATCTGTATGGAATGTCTGTGAGTGGATGCAAGCATGCTCTCTCTGAACCAACTACATCGACTATACATGACCATACCTCTTGAGAATAAAAGCAGCTGTCCAATCAAGCTCAGAGCATGCCAGATGAAGTGCATGGCGCAAGTGCGTTGCAAACTGAATCTCTGTTAGGCACAAGCCTTGACTTCCCTCCAGAAATTGGGATGGTCCGACAAGATCAGGCGAATAGCTGAACCCAATAGCAATCCCTTTTCTGGTCATATTAGAAGTACATCTGGCTCTCCTGACTCGCTTGTTGCAAAGCAGTTTCGTGACCAGCACAGAGTCGGAAGTGGTGAAAGTCAAAACACAGAGCTTGACAAAACATCTAACATCCAATCTCGACCATTCCCAACTCTGTTTATTTGGACAGTTCACGCCCGGGGGCCCAGCTCGACTTGTCGTGGCTCTTGAACCTCTTGCAACAATCTCATCTCGCGGCGCCGGCGCAAGAAGAAAAGACCACCGGCCACGATGGCAGCCACCACAAATAGAATCACCAGAATCGTCCCAACTCCGATCCCTCCGCCACTAGAAGCAGGGTCCAGGGGGTGGGCTGAAGTGGTTGCGGTGCTGGGTGTGGGTTGGTTGGTATCCAGCCAAGCGATCGTGCTCAGTGGGTCCGCCCCTCCATCCGTCGTCTCAAAAACACCGCCATAGCAATACATCCGGCCGTTGGTCTCAATGGCTGCCGAGGGTGCTGTGCGTTGAGCAGCACCACGGAATTCCTCGACCTCATTCCACTCTGCATTCGCATACATGCTGGTGTCGATGTAGAAGACTTTGCCATTCTGGGCAAGGTCAAAAGGCATAGCTCCAGGGTGCATGTCGTGTCCTGGCTTTCCTCCACTTGCCAACCACATCCGGCCAGCTGCATCCATGACTTGAACATGGTACATCAAAGGACCTGGAGACACACCTTTGGCTGCGACCTTGACCCAGATTCCTTTCTCCAACTTCAAGTAGTACAAATCCTCAAGAGTGGTGCGATCCTTGTCATGACCGCCATAGACCCACATCTGCCCCAAGGAAGTGATTGCAGCACCATGCCCCGCACGTGCTGCCGGCACATCACCCTGGCATTTGATTTCGCTCCACATCTTTTTCTCAAAGTCCAAGTAGTGCACATCAGATAAAGTTTTCTGTGTGACTGTGTCGCTTTTGCCTCCAAAAATCAACATGCCGGTTCCATTCATGACTGTGGAGAACATCCATCGGCCGGACGGAGGGGTACCCTTGACTTCCACTTTTTGCCAGGCACCATAGTGGCCTTCCTTGGGGGTAAGATCGACTTCGTTCAAATTGATGGAATAGACGTCAGGGTCATAGGTTGGTTCAGCTTGCCCGTTTCCTGTTGCACCACCCCAAAGCCACATAGTCCCTGCAAAATCGACGACTGCACCATGTCCAGCTCGGCCCTCGGGTGCACCATCAGCCGCGACTTTTGTCCATGTCTTGGAGTCGATGTCAAAGCAGTTCAAGTCGGCCAAAAGATCTCCAGGACCGTGGATTCCTCCGAAGGTCCACAAGCGCTTCTTGTAGAGAACCATCGAAGAAAACATTCGTCCTTTGGGCACATTCTTGCCCTCGAGCTTCATGGTACCAAAGACCTCTGCTGCTGTTTGCAGGGACAATGCTGAGCAAATCACGAGCCAATGACGGGGTGCCATACCTTCCCGCACCGGATTACAAATATGTGTCTTTCAAGTGTGTGTGTCAAACTTTGTGACTGTTTTATGAGAGAGCAAAACGCTGCAGTGCCAGGAAACTGCCCTTGTCACCAGGAGTTTCTCAACGGTCACGGCTCGAACTCGACACCTCCCCAGGTCTGCTGTTTTCACCGCTGGCGCTGCGGAAGGGTTTGGTCCCCGTGACTTGCCTGTACGAAGCACAGCGATAGGCACGAAAACCTAAACCATCCATCCACTGAACCTCAACGAAGATCGATGAGAAGATCATATGAGAATCTACATGTCATGAAAACACAGATATACGTAAATAGTAAGTAAATATACATAGAATATGATAGAATGATTTATCTTATTCTCCTGCATCTCTACTTTATTTTGACGAACATTCCCGCTATCATCATTCCTAGAAGCCATGTTGGAGGATTTGGATGCCCAACCCTTACAGCCTGAAGCGGACGAAGTAAGTCGCGATCGTACGCCTGTGTGTTTCATTGTGTTTCCACACTTCCTGCATCATGATAATTGAAAAGCTTAGCACATGCAGAAATGATCAGAAATGCATGTATAGAACAATATACTGACTATAAGTACATGTGTCGCTTTGTTCATCGCCATATTCACCAATGAGTTGTGCATACCAAATAAGTTCATGATTTCGTACGTGTCTCCTGCTGCATGAAATCATAAAGTCCCATCACCATGCGCATGCTCAAGTGCGTTTGGTTGGATGCCAGAAACCTTTGCGTGGGAACCCTGTGATGGCCCAGTGTGGTAGAAGGCTTTACGCAAGGTCGTTTTGCTGGCTCCAGCTTGAAATCAACTTCCTACATAAGACCCCGCACTGGGAGAGGGTTTCACATGTGCCGCTTTGGGAAACTGCTCTGCCGGAGCCAACCGCCAACGCTGAAATGAAACGGCAGCTTTTCTGCAACAAAGCGTATTTGCAGAAGCCGGATGCCCCAGCCGGAGTGGTACGATAAATTCAGTGCTCCCGCTTTGGAAAAAAGACTGCATGAAAAGGGCTTTGAGTGGGTGCGTGTTATCTATCATGGACGTAACTGTGTTTCATATACAATCTATCTATCTATCTATCTATCTATCTATCTATCTATCTATCTATCTATCTATGTGTGTGTTTGTGTGTTTAGTTACTTGTGCACCAATTTCAACAAAGATCGACAACAAATAAATATAAATAAACAAGATATATATCACTTGATCATCAGTTTTTCCTTCCAATAGTTCTCGTAATGCCACCCCGTTGCTCACGACACCAGGACCCTAACACTTCAAATGTGGGCACCGTGGCACGGTGACTGAGCTCGGGTCGCCGTCGTGGCATGCGGCCGCTTTAAACCGGTACTGCTTGGCCGCTCACAGCTGGCACTGCAGCTGTAGAGCACGATGTGCGAAGATTTAGCTGTGCCGTGACGATGCCAAACTTCGGGGAACCGAAATATCAAATCTGTCAATGAGTTTCTCAATGCTTCAAAATTCCAATCTCTGCAAATAAGGAACTCACTGTTCATGGAGCTATGGCGATGTTTGTCCGTGATTTTGTATCCACCCAAACCCTTTAGCATGGGGACCATCCCTTGTACAGGTCCAGTAAGGGGCAAAGCCAGGTTACATGCCCCGGCTTCCCTCTATGTATGCATGGCAGACCAAAAATCAGTTTTGTTCATGGTGCCAATTCCTCTTACAGCATGCTGAAACTGAAGACACGCCGTACCTACCGCATACAAACCGCTTGAGCCCTCAACATCAGGAATCCGCAACGTGCACAGCTCTGTACAATGGCAAGCTGCAGCGTTGAGCTCGACTCAAATGGAAGTACCTGATCTTGAATCAGCCATTGCCATTCATCGCTGTTGAGCATCATAACCCATCAGCCAAAGGTTCAACCAAAGGTTCGAAAAAAATCACCCATGAAAAGAGTGTCACCGACGATGGCATCCCAACAAGCTCAACGTAGCTCAACAACTCAGCATGCGTCCGAAGCTAACACCAGGGTGGCCAAGGCTGTCATGCTCTCCCAGAAGGGAATGTGATGTTTCAAGTGACGTGCACCTGCCATGCACATAGATGTAAACGAGAGAAACCTACGTACACGATATAGTCAGTGCCATCAGTGCATCCAATAAAGTAAAACCATAAATAGACTGGCAATCTGGCAAACCAAATAGTTTTATAAATCCAAGGAATGCATCGTTTCATGTATGCAAAGATGTATGCATTGGGTATACACCCGCGTGAATAGGTCATATTTTTTGCTTACAGATATGACAATACAATATGTCATACGGTACGCATAGAAGTCAGTGCGGTTCAGACGGTCATGCAAATACATTCTCTTGTGATGTGTCCACCTTCGACATGTCTCGGCCCCCCTGGTCACAAGCACCTGCTGGTATCAGTCGGGTGCTGTCTAAACAGGGCCCCATCTGTCCAGAATCCTCGCCAATGGACTGGGCAGGAAATCTCTGGGGGCTCTGAATGGGAGAGGCCACAAGTCTTCATGGCAACCTCAATATGCCTCTGTGCGTGTTCCAGGCGGGGAATAAGTGCCAACTCAAAAATGCAACCTCAGAATGTCCTGCGGAAGTTGATTCAATCTAATCTGTGAACTTAAGTCAATTAAAGCAGTCCCAAAATGGAAACATCATTTCTTTATTTTCTTCAATGTCCAAGTTTGGCATGCGCTACGTCAACCCATCAACATGCCTTCTGTTGGAAATTCAGCTGCATCATGCTGCATCTCCCATTCAGCTCGGCGCGCTCTGGCGCGCTCTCCAAGCACGTCACTGTTCCAGGCTGAGAATTTGATGCTTAACTTAAGCATTGTGGTGACAGTGATGATGCTGATGATGTTGCTGATGATGCTGATGCTGATGCTGATGATGATGATGATGATGATGATGATGATGATGATGATGATGGTGATGATGGTGATGATGATACTGGTGGTGGTGGTGATGGTGCTGCATCATGATTGTGAGTGATGATTGAGGAGCGGCATCAGCTCGTGACGATACAAACAATGACCGCGCAGGATAATCTGTGGACATTTGCATGTATTGAAATTGATTATTGTAGCCGGTAATGGTATGAAAAATCATAGTTATTTTGGCTAACGGTTGATAGTGTTAATGTTATTGGTGCTTCTTAGTATAACCAGCACTGCTGCTAGTACTGCTACTGCCAATGCTGGCCCATCACTATTGCCGACATGAGTACTGACGCTCTAAAAACTATCTCCATGACCTGTGGCCGATATTGTCCGATACCATTTTCATGATGGCAATAGATCTTGACGAACCGTGTTCTCAGCGGCTGGGACAGATTGATTGTGATCAAGGTTGGAAGTTCCACCATGTTCCTATCAATAAGACACACACACACACACACATATATATATATATACATATAATATCGACCTCCGTTGATGTCCGAAATGAAGGGGTAATGAAATGGACCCATGGCAGGAACTTCCCTGTGGGCATATCCTACGCGTCTTAAAGTTCTCGCAGTAGGGGCAGCCCTGGCTGTTCACCCGAGAGGCAGAACTACTCCTGAGCGGCGCCAAAGTCATGAATCTAATTGAATCTACAGCTTTGGAGCCTTGGAAACTGCCTCCAGGCTTTGAATGTGGTGCCAGACTCATGAATCAACCCATAGATCTAATTGAATTTACAGTAATTGAATCTATACCACAGTTTCTGGTCACCGATGCCACCGGAGAAGCCCACATGTCCATCCACGTCAAATCCTACGGTGCAGCGCATATCTTGCGTTTCCAACTCTCAACTCTCCCCCGATGCTGCCAGAATCTCCCACCTACAAGCCTGCATCCATCATGGTTCCACCAAGCCTTAGTGGCACTGGCAGAAATTTTCTTTGGAACTCTTTTGCTGAAACGGGTAATGAAAAGGGAGAAAAAATCCTAGGAAAATTCCGATGCTATTTCCATTTTTTTTGAGGGGGGACATCCACTTTTTTGAGCCAATCTGGAGCATTCTGGAGCGGTCCAAGGTGTTGCTTTTCCTCTCAGCTTCTCTCGGCTTCTCCGGGCTTCGAGCTTGAAACCATGTCCCGAAATCGATGGCAGGCTGCAGCGTCCATGCCCAACCTGCTGTTGATGCTGTCCAACAAGATTGCAACCTGTCACAGCATAGCACAGCAACAATTGGCGCAAAAGAACAGAGATTTGGACCGAAGAAAGGCCATGAGCTGCAGAACGTTTGACATCAGTGGACGTCTTTGGACCATTTCATGCAGAAAGGACGGCCTCAGGTTCGTTGATGAATTGCGAGCAGTGGCCAATCATCGCCTGTACACCTGCAGTCCGCAAGTGGGGCATGGCTGTGCATGGCTGTGCATGGCTGTGCATGGCTGTGCATGGCTGTGCATGGCTGTGCATCAACTTGGTCATTCCAAACTTGGCAACTTGCAGCCATTGCAGCCATGATCTCCCGCTGAATTCTTAACGCATCCTTCGATCCTTCGATCCTTCGCCAGGTCTCCCCAAGCTGACGCTCCTACCTTCACGGGAGGCCTCGAAGCCAAACCTGAACGAATTTTGCGGAAGAAAATTGACAAATCCACAGCAGTCAACCAAAACTGGTGCTACCTAGGGACGTCCTAAGCTTGGCTCATGATGCTTCATGATGAACCTTCATGATGGTTCATAATGGTTCATGATGGTTCATGATGGTTCATGTTCTCTGTAGTTTCGTCATCAACTTGGCACACCGATGGCCATGGGATGGGCAAGGCATTCTGTCTTGCTCCAGTGCCTTGGCAGAATGAGCTTCTGCACATCCAAAGCCAACTTCGCCCGACCTTTCGGGGACCATGACCAACGGCAGGTGCAACCGTTGAAGCCAGCTGTTTAGATATGTATAGATATGTACATGTCTAATCTATTTATTTAAACAATTGAGACCAAATAGAAGTGAAAATCCGAATCTAAAATGATCCCTTCTGCCGAGTCATGTCTTCAAGGCCTGGCAAATGGTAGAATCCATCTGCTGTGGTTGCCTGCGCATTCTCGACTTCAGCCGACCCATTGCACAAGCAGAAGTTTCATGACGTTTCACGTCAAATGTGGCAATCTCGTCATGACATGGTTCCATGGGTTGCCTCCCCAAATGTCTCCATCTCTTGTTGACACATGTTGACAGATCCAAATCCGCTGCATCATCTGCATCTGCTGCCTTCGCCTTCAAGGCCCTGATGGATTTCTGAAAAGCTGGATGACTGAAGGCCACCAACTGCGCTCGCAGCAGCAGGATCACCTGCAGCGAAGCGCTCCAAAAACCAGAAATCGCTCTCCGTCTCGGAACTTCGGTGCCCCGACGAAGGTCTTGCAGTCTGCTGTCTCAACTCAGCCGACGGCAGTCTTACAGCGCTTCAGAACAGCTCAGATAGCTTAAGAACCACAACTTTGACATCTTTTGACATCTTTTGACATCTTTTGACATCTTTTGACATCTTTTGGCATCTTTTGGCATCTTTTGACATTTTTTGACATCTTTTGACATCTTTTGACATCTTTTGACATCTTTTGACATCTTTTGACATCTTTTGACATCTTTTGACATCTTTTGACATCTTTTGACATCTTTTGACATCTTTTGACATCTTTTGACATCTTTTGACATCTTTTGACATCTTTTGACATCTTTTGACATCTTTTGACATCTTTTGACATCTTTTGACATCTTTTGACATCTTTTGACATCTTTTGACATCTTTTGACATCTTTTGACATCTTTTGACATCTTTTGACATCTTTTGACATCTTTTGACATCTTTTGACATCTTTTGACATCTTTTGACATCTTTTGACATCTTTTGACATCTTTTGACATCTTTTGACATCTTTTGACATCTTTTGACATCTTTTGACATCTTTTGACATCTTTTGACATCTTTTGACATCTTTTGACATCTTTTGACATCTTTTGACATCTTTTGACATCTTTTGACATCTTTTGACATCTTTTGACATCTTTTGACATCTTTTGACATCTTTTGACATCTTTTGACATCTTTTGACATCTTTTGACATCTTTTGACATCTTTTGACATCTTTTGACATCTTTTGACATCTTTTGACATCTTTTGACATCTTTTGACATCTTTTGACATCTTTTGACATCTTTTGACATCTTTTGACATCTTTTGACATCTTTTGACATCTTTTGACATCTTTTGACATCTTTTGACATCTTTTGACATCTTTTGACATCTTTTGACATCTTTTGACATCTTTTGACATCTTTTGACATCTTTTGACATCTTTTGACATCTTTTGACATCTTTTGACATCTTTTGACATCTTTTGACATCTTTTGACATCTTTTGACATCTTTTGACATCTTTTGACATCTTTTGACATCTTTTGACATCTTTTGACATCTTTTGACATCTTTTGACATCTTTTGACATCTTTTGACATCTTTTGACATCTTTTGACATCTTTTGACATCTTTTGACATCTTTTGACATCTTTTGACATCTTTTGACATCTTTTGACATCTTTTGACATCTTTTGACATCTTTTGACATCTTTTGACATCTTTTGACATCTTTTGACATCTTTTGACATCTTTTGACATCTTTTGACATCTTTTGACATCTTTTGACATCTTTTGACATCTTTTGACATCTTTTGACATCTTTTGACATCTTTTGACATCTTTTGACATCTTTTGACATCTTTTGACATCTTTTGACATCTTTTGACATCTTTTGACATCTTTTGACATCTTTTGACATCTTTTGACATCTTTTGACATCTTTTGACATCTTTTGACATCTTTTGACATCTTTTGACATCTTTTGACATCTTTTGACATCTTTTGACATCTTTTGACATCTTTTGACATCTTTTGACATCTTTTGACATCTTTTGACATCTTTTGACATCTTTTGACATCTTTTGACATCTTTTGACATCTTTTGACATCTTTTGACATCTTTTGACATCTTTTGACATCTTTTGACATCTTTTGACATCTTTTGACATCTTTTGACATCTTTTGACATCTTTTGACATCTTTTGACATCTTTTGACATCTTTTGACATCTTTTGACATCTTTTGACATCTTTTGACATCTTTTGACATCTTTTGACATCTTTTGACATCTTTTGACATCTTTTGACATCTTTTGACATCTTTTGACATCTTTTGACATCTTTTGACATCTTTTGACATCTTTTGACATCTTTTGACATCTTTTGACATCTTTTGACATCTTTTGACATCTTTTGACATCTTTTGACATCTTTTGACATCTTTTGACATCTTTTGACATCTTTTGACATCTTTTGACATCTTTTGACATCTTTTGACATCTTTTGACATCTTTTGACATCTTTTGACATCTTTTGACATCTTTTGACATCTTTTGACATCTTTTGACATCTTTTGACATCTTTTGACATCTTTTGACATCTTTTGACATCTTTTGACATCTTTTGACATCTTTTGACATCTTTTGACATCTTTTGACATCTTTTGACATCTTTTGACATCTTTTGACATCTTTTGACATCTTTTGACATCTTTTGACATCTTTTGACATCTTTTGACATCTTTTGACATCTTTTGACATCTTTTGACATCTTTTGACATCTTTTGACATCTTTTGACATCTTTTGACATCTTTTGACATCTTTTGACATCTTTTGACATCTTTTGACATCTTTTGACATCTTTTGACATCTTTTGACATCTTTTGACATCTTTTGACATCTTTTGACATCTTTTGACATCTTTTGACATCTTTTGACATCTTTTGACATCTTTTGACATCTTTTGACATCTTTTGACATCTTTTGACATCTTTTGACATCTTTTGACATCTTTTGACATCTTTTGACATCTTTTGACATCTTTTGACATCTTTTGACATCTTTTGACATCTTTTGACATCTTTTGACATCTTTTGACATCTTTTGACATCTTTTGACATCTTTTGACATCTTTTGACATCTTTTGACATCTTTTGACATCTTTTGACATCTTTTGACATCTTTTGACATCTTTTGACATCTTTTGACATCTTTTGACATCTTTTGACATCTTTTGACATCTTTTGACATCTTTTGACATCTTTTGACATCTTTTGACATCTTTTGACATCTTTTGACATCTTTTGACATCTTTTGACATCTTTTGACATCTTTTGACATCTTTTGACATCTTTTGACATCTTTTGACATCTTTTGACATCTTTTGACATCTTTTGACATCTTTTGACATCTTTTGACATCTTTTGACATCTTTTGACATCTTTTGACATCTTTTGACATCTTTTGACATCTTTTGACATCTTTTGACATCTTTTGACATCTTTTGACATCTTTTGACATCTTTTGACATCTTTTGACATCTTTTGACATCTTTTGACATCTTTTGACATCTTTTGACATCTTTTGACATCTTTTGACATCTTTTGACATCTTTTGACATCTTTTGACATCTTTTGACATCTTTTGACATCTTTTGACATCTTTTGACATCTTTTGACATCTTTTGACATCTTTTGACATCTTTTGACATCTTTTGACATCTTTTGACATCTTTTGACATCTTTTGACATCTTTTGACATCTTTTGACATCTTTTGACATCTTTTGACATCTTTTGACATCTTTTGACATCTTTTGACATCTTTTGACATCTTTTGACATCTTTTGACATCTTTTGACATCTTTTGACATCTTTTGACATCTTTTGACATCTTTTGACATCTTTTGACATCTTTTGACATCTTTTGACATCTTTTGACATCTTTTGACATCTTTTGACATCTTTTGACATCTTTTGACATCTTTTGACATCTTTTGACATCTTTTGACATCTTTTGACATCTTTTGACATCTTTTGACATCTTTTGACATCTTTTGACATCTTTTGACATCTTTTGACATCTTTTGACATCTTTTGACATCTTTTGACATCTTTTGACATCTTTTGACATCTTTTGACATCTTGACATTTTTTGACATCTTTTGACATCTTTTGACATCTTTTGACATCTTTTGACATCTTTTGGCATCTTTTGGCATCTTTTGACATTTTTTGACATCTTTTGACATCTTTTGACATTTTTTGACATCTTTTGACATCTTTTGACATCTTTTGACATTTTTTGACATCTTTTGACAACTTTTGACATCTTTTGACATCTTTTGACATTTTTTGACATCTTTTGACATCTTTTGACATCTTTTGACATCTTTTGACATTTTTTGGCATCTTTTGACATCTTTTGACATTTTTTGACATTTTTTGACATCTTTTGACATCTTTTGACATCTTTTGACATCTTTTGACATCTTTTGACATCTTTTGACATTTTTTGACATCTTTTGACATCTTTTGACATTTTTTGGCATCTTTTGACATCTTTTGACATCTTTTGACATCTTTTCACTTGAGTAAGACTACCAAACTCAAATACTAATATGGAATTGGACCAGAACTGGCGCCAACTTGCGATTTCACGAGCCCGCATAGGCACAGCCCAACAGAATGAACGCTGGGATGCCCGGATGGATCACTTTCATCGGTCAGGATTGGTTGCTGCACATTGAGCATCTGAGGATCCCTGCTGTGTCGAATTCCAGATTCGTTTCGAGGACTCGCAGCAAAATTTCAAAGCCACAACTCTACAGGTGTCAGATCTCTATCTCCATCGCCAGCAAGGCCGATTATGCAGTGCGAGAATGTAGATGCTGCCAATGCTATCACAAGACTTACGCCCCATCCTGGCTTGTTTCCCATACCTCAAACCATTCCGTAGATTGACGGGTTGGCCACATCATGCACAAGTTCCAGTCTTATCCCTGCAGCACAAACTTGATTCTCACTCCAACATGAGTTCCCTAGCGATCGTTGAGAATGAAAATTCGAAACCAGGCTTCCGAAAATCAAAACAAAAACTCCCAAGCTAAACGGGAGTGTCATCCCTTGTGGCGACCATATCACAACCCCATGTTGATAGAGCTGCTACAACATGCAACCCAAGTTTGGGGACTGGATCAGGGCACTTCTCCCGCCTGGGGAGCTTTTTCTGCTGCAAGGCCTCTTGGATGGCGACGGAATTCACATAGACATCAGGGTCCTGGCGGAACGATGCGGAACGCTCCAACGGCGACCTCAATAGGCAACAGCTCTCCAACGGCGACCTCTTCGAAGGCTTGGAAGGCCGTCAGCATATCAGTGACCTTCGTCCCGTGTCGGGGTCCATTGTGGGGTCCCCTGTCAGGTCCCCATCCAACCGCCTCCCAGGTACAGCTCACAGGTCGATTCTCAGGTCCCAACGCCCTCATCACTGGCATCAAAGCCATAACTGGCGCAAAAAATGGGTTTGATGCTGCCAAACTATAACAAGCTCCCAACCTAGGCCTTGATCTTACCCCTTGACATCCTTAACTTCCTTCACTTCAAGCTCTAAGTTGCTTTAAGCTATGCTAGTAGCTATGCTAACGTGATGTGTTCGTGGAAGTCGAAGTGATGGAAGCTTTTCAAAACCTCTGTATCTGGTCACGTCTGGTGTTGTGGGAGCTTTTGATTGGTGACATCGGGGCAGCAGAGCAGTTGGGTTGTGTATGGCTGTATCTTCCTCCAGATCTCCACCGCTTCGTTGATGGCACCCGGCTATGGATGATTGAATGATCACAAGCCCACGGCATTGCGATTGAAATCGATTGAATGCATCTGTTGAGTTGCTTATTGCCAGCCACTGCAAACTATCACAAGAGGATTCTTTGCGAATTGGCAGCCAGAAACGACGTCCAACATCTACTCATCCACAAGCAGGGGAATGATGTAATTTTGACTTGTGATATGGCGATCGCCAGGGTGATCCATAAATGCTGGCACCCCAAAACTGTCTCTGAAATTCCTTGTAAATGCTGACCATGGTAAAAATTATGCACTGCGGGTTGAAAGACTGAATGGCGCTGGGCATCAAGGTGTCTGGATTTATGGGAAGATCCACAGCGACAAACCTTCAAAATTCGGGTGGCACTCAAAAAAAGTGGTCAAACCCAAACAACATGAAATGCTGAGACAGTGACTGAATGCCTTGTTGGATGGTCCAACTGGGATTGGGCAACTGCAATGCAGTGCTTCTTTTTTGTTCTCATGCGGGGTCATAAGCCCCATCCCTTGGTGCACTGCACGATTTCCCTCTGGTAAAATGACGTGGAAATCGAAAACAATAGGTTTATGCTAGTTTCCTCATCATCAGGTTCATAGGCCCCATCCCTTAATGAACTACAAAATGAATTTCAAAACAGAGGGAGAAAATGGGAGACCTACAAGTTTGCCTGGAGGAAAAGAACGACTTTGTTGAGATCTGAGAGATCTCCTTCGATCTCCTTTCTCCATCTCCCCTCGCCTGGGGATGATCTGCACTTGTTCTCGTCGGATGAGCTTCTTCAGGGCCTGCAAGTGCTGGTCGGGAGCTCCCCAAAACTCGTGGAGTTGTGCCGGTCTTTGTTGGCCTCCCGCAGCCACTGGGTTTGATTGGGTTACATTGTTCTACATTGATCGTGGAAAGATGTGGACATGTTATGACATGTTATGACATATTATGACATGTTATGACATTTTGGCATACCGAGCAGATCGAGCTTCATTTCCTAAAATGCAAGCGGCGCGCTTTATTTTAAGCTCGTCGAGTACCAGAGGCTGAGAAGCACATTCCCAGCTGGGGAACCCAGCAGAGTGGTAGGGAGCCTTCTTGTCTTTCGCCTGCACAGAGGCGATCGAAGGAGTTCAACTGGGCAATTGGCAAGGTTTGTCTGGTTGCTACATGACGATGCTTCATGATGATCGTGAATGATGCGTTGGCTCGTGATGGCTCGTGATAGTGAATGACGGCTAGCAGTGGCTAGTTGATCTAGTTGTAGTTGGTCTTCAGTTCGGAAACATTCGGAAACGGGCTCGAGGGCTCGGGATTTCATCAAAAGCAATCGAGCAGAATTACAGGGCCCCACCTCACCACACTCCTGAGAATCAAGCAGTGCGATCTTGCTTACCGATGCTTGCATGAGATGCTTACATGAGATGCTTACATGAGATGCTTACATGAGATGCTCGTTGTTTTAAAATACGTTTCAGCGACTTTGGCCCTGACACGCGCCAACTCATTCAGCTTCTTCTGAAATCGTGCTGCCTCAACTGCAAAGATCAGCAGAGCCTCAGGCCTCATATGCCTCCCCT
This sequence comes from Symbiodinium kawagutii, assembly GCA_009767595.1. Taxonomy (NCBI): domain Eukaryota; class Dinophyceae; order Suessiales; family Symbiodiniaceae; genus Symbiodinium; species Symbiodinium kawagutii. Next base: position 207,894 of record VSDK01014520.1, on the reverse strand, counting down.
GAAACGCTGCTACCGCATAGCAACGTGCTGTCCCAATCTGTAGCAACTTCGTGGTCCTTGGAACTTCTATTCTAGGGATCCAGCTGAGAAGGCTGCAAGTAGTTCAGTCCTCGCTGCGGGATGTCTGGCTCCACATGGATTTGCAATAAGACAGTACGCAAATGATGCGAAAAAAACTTCTTGAACTCGAGTTCCTTCAAAATAAAAATCCTCACTTTCGAAAAAACTGTCTTATCTTTCTGTGGATGTCCGTTTGAATTTTCATTTAGAAGGAGTTTTCTGATACTGGTCATATCTGGTCATCACAGCTTAGGCAACCAAGCACTGTGTCAAATGTGTCTGGGGCTTGGACTGCAACGCCAATGCCTTGGAAACATTCGGAACCCACCCGGCCACTCTGCATGTCCTCCCACTGCAGGAGACCGCGACGAAACACCAACCAGCATCAACCAACATCAGAAAACCATATCTATATCCATATCCGGATCTTCTGACTCAGACTGGGGTTGGTGATGTTCAGCTTTAAAAGAAATACGAAAAAAACAAAAGCGCAAGCTTACTTGAACCGCGCTGATTCACTAAGCTGGCGACACGAGCCTTGCTAAGAACCTCAGGCACACGTGTACCAGAAAAATGCCAATGAAACCTTGTGAAACATTGGATGAGGGTGACATAGAACGACCACCGCTGCGTGATAGAAATTTGGTTTGTCTTTTTTCAGTCTAGCAAGATCCTCGTCATCATTTACCTAATTGCTCCTGTGCTTGTCATTACAAATATCATTGCAGTGGTCATTTTCATATCATGATTGCATCCTGATCATGTTTCTCACATACGATGTATTGAAATGTATTATGATGTATTCAATGTATTCCTCAACCCATTAGCAGCTTGCCACTGGTGCCACTGATAGGACTGATGCCACTGATGCCACAGCGCAGGCAACGCGATGCAACGAGGCTCAGGGCTCGACAGGGGAGCTGCGAGTGCCTCAAATCGCAGGCATGGATCCTTTCAACGTCCACGTCAACGTCCACGTCACCACTGGGGAAGCCACTCGCCACCGGACTGGGGGCAGCCTTGCCACGGCGCGGAGGTGAAAGAAAATGATGGAAATCTCAATGCACAACACGCCTGGAGTCCTAAAGTTTCCAAGTCATTTGCTTCTGACCTCAAGGAGAGAGGTAGAGATGCAAACCGACAAGCCTTCAACAAGTATCAAAAAACAAGCATCAGAAACACATTGAAGTAATGCACTCCATTTTGGTATCCAGATCTGTCCCCGCGGGAGTATGCACGAAAACCCAGTGTCTGCGGATCCTTTTGCTGCATCACATGCCAACTTTGAGCACTCGAGTGTCGAAGGAACCTTTCTGCAAAGCTTTCCTGGGCCAACAATTGGGCACGGGAATGCAACGCAGATACGCGTTCTTCTCCACTAGATGTGCGGCGCAATGTCTTGTTCCTTCCCCAAGCATGTCCTAAAAGGCATGGTTAGAAGTTGGATGAAGTTGGATAGCACTACACTTACAGCACCATACAGCACCCACACAACCAAGAGTTGCATGGCACACTGCTACAGCCAGGGGTTGGCACCGCCCATGAGTTGATGGATGTTGATGGACCATTCAACTATGCAGTAGCCGTCATAGCATTTCTATCCACTTATATCGATTGGCCTGGCCACTGATCGTAACTGACCTGTAATCTGTACTACCTGTCAACCGTTGCGGAGCCTGGCAAAGGTCACCAAGAGCTACCAGGAGCTACCAAGAGCTACCAGGAGCTACCAAGAGCCAGGAGTCTTCAGCTGACTTCGTTGGATCTTTCCACTGGTGGTCTTGGGAAACTCCTCCTGCTGCAGCGGCACCACCAGGCCTTAGGCGAGCTAACCGAACGATCAAATCAGCGCCAGCATGCGCCAGGAACCAGCAGTGTGGGCGAGTCCAAAATAGTCCAAACTCTCCTCAAACATCTCAAACTATGGGGTCACAGATGGTCAGGATGACATCGGATGACATCGGATGACATCAGCCATCTGATCACATCCTAAGCATGAACGGAGCAATGTTCCGTGATGTGATCACCGAGGTGCCATGCCTATCATGACACAATCTGCTGACAGGCGCAAGGGAAGCTTCGGGTGCGACACTAAAAGTACGCTGGGTTGCGGATTGAAGCTGAAAGAATGGTGATGAATGGTGCATGTCATATGTCAAGTGTCTACCTGCCAGTTTCGCAGATTTCCGACCATGACATCCGAAAACATCTCACTTCGTCCGTGACCGCATCACCCAAATATGTTCTGATATTCTGGGTTTGTCACCCACTGAGTCAAGGGCCTGGAGCAAGACCCATATGTCGCACCAACTTCATGCGGATTTCTTTGGCCACCTGCACTCTGTTCGGTGTCGGGTTTGGTGCACAACTTTGGCAAAGCTAATCCACCAAGCTATGCACCTGTGATATAATCTCTACTCATTCAGATGTGCATTCATTTAGTCTGTTTGCTTGTGATTAGCACTTGTCATTGGCATCTGTTGATCACCTCATCATAAATCATCTACCTACATCTATCTACATCTACATTTATCTACACCTCTTGTGCAAGGAATTCATGTCCCAGCACTGGGCCACTGCTGCACAAGCCTCTTCCAATCCGTCCAGTTGCTGAGGCCGTCGGGGAACGAAAAAAATGGCCAAACCTGCGGTCCACGTCCATGCAGGGGGATACCCCGCTGAGCCAAGTGGCCGAAGTGGCTGAAGTGCCATGTTTTTCTTGATTTATTGGGGGGGAGAAGAGAAGGAAAGAGAGATCAGATGAGATCAGAGTGATCTGCCAACTTCGCATCTGAGTGGCTGGTGTTGTGATCTGCATTGCACTGACCTACTTTGCTTTCCACTGACCTACTTTGCTTCTTTGACTTGGTGCGATGCCTGCTGCCCTTGGAATTTTGTGCCCTTGCTGCCTTCGGTACCAGAGGCTGGGTCATGAACCGACACCGCGGCTGTGTAGGTTGGCATCACTGGCTCCAAGCTGTTCACCACATCTTCCACCTCGACAGCCATGGGAGATCATGAACATGTCAACATCTGCCGAGCCGTGTGGATGAGTTTTCGGAGAGGAAAGCGGGTGATTGGCTTTTTTGTTTGTGAGTTCAAAGCCCTGATGATCTTGTGGTTTTCTGAATCTGAGGCTTTCCGAATTTCGCTGTTCTCATCTGTTCTCTTTGGCCTCGTAGCAATAGAAGTTGGCACCGCGGATGATGATCATCTCCTTCTCTCTTCCTCGGATTCAAGAAAAAGAGAGGAACAAAGAATGAAAAAAAATTGTGCCACAGCCGTAGCTATCCCAAGCATGGACCATAGTCCATAGTCATGAAGTCTTATCAAGAACTCACAGAACACATCTATCCTCAAACTGATTGATTTTGCCTAACCTTGCTCGAAAGGTGAGGAAAAAAGCATCACTTCTTGAAGAATGCATCACAGCTGCCGGTGAGATATAGCTGACCATCTTTGATGAAGCCAATGTCCCCGGTGTTGAACCAGTCATTCTCCATGAAGGCATCTCGATTGGCCTCCTCGTTGTTGAGATATCCAGGTGTGATCACCGGTCCTGCAGAAGAGCCACAGTTCAAAGCAAACTCTTT
>VSDK01014520.1:171881-204231 GCA_009767595.1 Symbiodinium kawagutii | reverse complement strand
CTGGCGGCTGCAGGGGTGGCTGTTGCCCAAGGTACCAACATCTTCAACTTCTCCAACTTCTTTCCTTTCCTTTGTTTTCCTTTCTCATCTTCTTTCCCTTCCTCTTTTCTTCTTCTTTCTCTCCTTTCCCTTCTGTTTTTTTCCAAGGGAAAGAAATAGAAATTCCATGAAATTCCTGATTTTCTTTTGATTTTCTGATTTTCTCGTGGGAATTTTCTCCCCCTCTCCTCGGATCTGGAAGCGTCCGACCTCCTCCTCCGGCAGAGTCTCGCCATCGTCGCCCGCAATGCGGATCTCGATGCCGGGCACCGGCGGCCCCAGGTTCACGAAGGCCGAGCGGCCCAGGCGGGTGGCGGCAGCCACCTGCCATCTGAGGGTGCTAGGCATCGGGGAGTTGAAGCATGTTGAAAAGAGCTTGAAGCATTTTGAAGCCACGGATCATCAGCTCTTTTCAACTCTTGGTCGCAAGATGTGCCTCGAAGCGATTGTTGTAGGTCATGCAAGTGCAGGCCTGGCGCCAGCGAGGCACTGCGACAGCTTCAAAACCAGCCGTGCAATTCACATCTTCTGCTGGTTCGATGGCGACATCAGGGGGTTGAAAGGTGCGGCTAGGGAAGGATGGCAACGGCATCCTGTGGCTCTCGGGCCATGAAATGACTGACATCTCTCACGGCATCTATAAAAAGATTTTTCATCTCAAGAAACGCTGAACCTTTTCTTTAGATGGCTGAGATCACAAATGGCATTCTTCAAATGCACAAGAGATATTGTATTTATTTGCATTCTTTCAAAATCTTAATATACTAATATATATATATATATATGGTATATCAAAGATGAAAACCAAAGCCCGCACCTCCGCCATGCCGAAGGATGGCTGCATGGAATTCCGCGGCACTCCGAAGCGCTGGGTCTGTTCCAGGAAAGCTTCGCACACGGGGATGGTCACCTGCCTTGGTGAGCTGAGACAGGACATGATCCGTGGAAGGCCTATGGAGGTCCAATGAGATCTGCTAACATTCGCATGAAGCTCCATGAAAAAAACTACATGGAGATCGACTGAAACATGTTCATAGTCAGTGTGGTCACTCGGTTTTGTTGGGCCCGGGAGTCGCGAATTCTGATTCTTTAGGATGAAGCGGGTGCCCAACAAAAGCCCTCTTCATAGCTTGCCATAGTTTGAATTCACTTTGTGGTTGGGAGGAATTGACCCCTATCACCGGATGCCAGGACAAAGACACATAGGACACATGCAATTCTAGCTTTGGATCCCAAGCGGACTTGACGTCTTTGGATCCCAAGCGGATTTGACGTCCTGAGTTGATTCAAAATGCCTGACCAGTTGGATTACTTCTTGGTGACAACCATAAATTACTGATCATGGGAGCCTCATTTTCAAATGTCAAAGCAGTGAAGCTTCCACGGCGCAGCGGACCCAAGGGCCCGGCTCTCCGGCATTCATCCAGAACTTGCACGAGGAAAGGTCAAAATGAAGGTCAGGATCCTTCATCAAGGCATCCGCTACCAGCTTAAACCTCAGAGTTTCAATGTCTGCCATGTCGCTGCTATGGTCCTATGGTCACGTAGTCAGTAAAGAGCACCAAAGAGGACGCACTGGCACACTCAAACATGGAAAAGTTTTCCCAGAATCACCAGCCCATTCATACGATCAGTGACGTTCAATAACCATGTCCCCACAGAATCGGATGAGTAAACAAGTGGATCCAATTGGTTTCAATTCATGTCATGTGCATTGAATTCATCCAAACTGTTTCCAATCTGTTTCAAAATTGTTTATGTCACATCTGAATTCAGTTGTTATTGTTTCCATCTGTTTATTCAATTGTTTTGTTTCATTTGTTTCAATTGTTTGGCCCCTCCCAACGTCTTCCAAGCGCATCACTTGGGGATCTCCCGCCGAGCTGCGCGAAGTTGGGAGCCCAGGTCCGGGTGGCCCGGCCCCCCCCCCCCAGCCGCAACCAACGCAAGGGCTCTGCCATGACGTATGCCACCTGGGCCAAGGCAGGCAGCGTGGTACCAAGCATTCAGCGATTTTGACGGATGAAATTTGATGGATTCATAACGTTTCATAATTCCTTTGCAATAGTTTTGCCATAGTTTTGGATCCCCAGCAATCCCGGAACGTGCCCCAAAAACACCTGCCCAAAAGACATTGCAGACTCGAAAATCTTGAGTCATCACTAGTTAATACCAACCATGTCCATCCCAGTCCAAGCATCAGTGCCCACCCACTACAAATCTGCCCACCGACTACTAATCGGATCGAATCCGTATCAGCCATTCCCGACCATCCCTCACCAACCATCACAGTATCCCCACTTCAGCCATTGAAAGTGTAATCCATCCAAAACTCAGCCGTAAACAGCATCCAAATGTGAGTTCTACTGTTTTACTCCATCCAAACAGCTCCACATCTGATCCTCGCCACCGCCAGTTGGGACCCACCGGAGATCCGACGGCACCTCGGCCTGGACCTCCTCGCACCCGTGGTACACGTCGCAACAATGGACCTGGAACCCTGAAAGGACATGCTGAACTTAAACTCATCTCAACTCATCAAATCAAATCAAATCAAATCAAATCAAATCAAATAATCACATCATCATCATCATCATCATCATCATCATCATCATCATCATCATCATCATCATCATCATCATCATCATCATCATCATCATTATCTTCTTCTTCTTCTTCTTCATCATCATCATCATCATCATCATCATCATCATCATCATCATCATCATCATCATTGCATCATCATCATATCATCATCTTCTTCTTCTTCATCTTCATCATCATCATCATCTTCTTCTTCTTCTTCTTCATCTTCATCATTATCATCATCATCATCTTCTTCTTCATCATCATCATCATCATCATCTTCTTCTTCATCATCTTCATCATCATCACCATCATCATCATCATCGTCATCATTGCATCATCATCATCATCATCATCATCATCTTCATCATCATCATCATCATCTTCTTCTTCATCATCATCATCAGATAACTCTCCTTCAATTCTCCTATCATCGCTTGAGTATATTTAACATTGCTTAACTAACATCTGTTCATTGCGACCAAAGGGCAGTGAGGATTGGCACCACATGGTCCAAGGGCAGGAAGTTCACATGAACGTCCGAGGAGTCATAACCGCAGAACTGCGCTTCCCCGCGGATGTGAGCCACAACTCCTAGCAGTGCAAACCCCCAAAATGGCATAGGGAAAGCTCATGGGAATTGCGATGAAGGCCTACAATGTAGGCGTGAACTGCATCTTCCTCAAAATGGCGCAAAATGACTCAGAAGCCAATGTGCAGACTGGGCAACACACAATCAGCAGATTTCTGGCTTCACAATGATAGCCATCATGATGACACATGACTCCTCACAATCTCCAACGACTTTTCCAGTGAATTGGACATCTTCATCTTCCCGTCTCCTCCATGTGAGATCTGAATGCACTTGGGAACCCCAGTAGAGCCACTACTCAACCTCAAGCGGCAGTGCCGATGTCGTCGTCATCACCCTCCTTACCAGTCCCCCTAAGGCACTTGAGGGACCACTTCTTCAACGAGGTGAAAATCTGAATTTCAAAATCTGAATTTCTTATGCAATAGACGAGTTTTTCTTATTTCAAAAATCGCCAAGCTTCCACGCAACTTCCCCACCAACCAGCAACCAACTGTACTTCCAGGGCATTCGAGGGGCTGGCAGAAGGCCACATCTGATGGAGCGGCAGTCCACGGCAAATCACAAGACCTCAATGGCTGATCACATGAAGCAGCGCATGTGTCAAGGAGTCAAGGTTTGAGTTCCCATCAAGCTATGATGCCTCTTTCCAAAAATTCAGGCAACGGCATGAACAAAACCATAGCAGCGGAGAGCACGGAGCAGCTACAGAACTCACCAACTAATGCAGGGCACCCTTCATCTCTGAGTGCTGGACGGCTCTGCCATTAACCTTGAGGCACTGGGACTGCGACTTCCTCTCTGTGACTTTTTCAAGTGGCACAGTCCACAAACACAAGAGAAACACTAAATTTATCTACACGTGTATATCAAGAAAGCCCGCAGAGTCCGCAGACACGGATGTATCTATCTATCTATCTATCTATCTATCTATCTATCTATCTATCTATCTATCTATCTGTGTGTGTGTGCAATAGCTATAATAGAAACACAAGATCCACTACTATACACTTTGAAAGGTAAGCACATAATCACCCATAATGCACAAGAGGTTTCCATTGCATCCTTGTAACTCCTCTAAAGCCAAGAGTTGTGCGTCGGCCAACTGCAATAACTTCCTCAGGAAAGTGCGGATGCGCAAGTTTTGACTGTTGACTGTTGACTGTCTAGATGGCATCTTTCAGGTTGGGCAATCCACAGGAGCGGTCCACTAGACAAGAACAGGAAAGAGGGGCGGCAACCGCCTGACTTGATTGCAAAATCTATATGCTGCAGTCGCCCAAAATATGACCAAGCTACCATGAGATACCCTTGCATCACAAAGTATCACCGGGTGTTGGGGATCCCAAGGCTCCCAAACCATCCACCGCGCCCAGCGTCAGTCTTTCCAGGTTCGCAGCTGTGGTGATCACTGGAGGCTGCTCCAGCAGCTGCCACACGTTGCACAGCTTGCTGCACACAGCGTGGTTCGGAGCCGAGTAATCCTAAAGGACGGACCAGTTGCTACAAGGCTTGGGTGGCCACAACAGTCCACAACGGCTTCATAGCCATCTGCTAAAGATCAGCCATCCCGAGCCGCCCCATCGCCTAAAATAGCAACGCCGCCCATGCCTCCCACATGCCTCCCATATCCGTCTCTCTGTGTCTTTAGCCCCTGCTTCAGATTGGTTTGTCCGAAACACCGGCGCCGGTTCTTCGGGAGTAAGAGATCATGGCGCTGCTCAGTTCCAGCCGCTTCACTCAGGGCCAAGTCTCTGGAGGTATGGCCACTGTGACTGGCTTCGTCCCGGACAGCAAGCACCCCCAAAAGCATGGAAAGTGCTGAGCCAGCGGGGGCACCTGCCGAGAAAACCCATGAAAAACAAAACAAATCCAGGATCCATCAGTGACCATGTGCCATGAGCCATCCTGGGCTTCCAGTTTTGGCTAGTTCACCCTTCATCCAGATGAAGTGATTGCGCCCATTGCGCCATGGTTCATGCTTTCCGTCAAGAAAACCAAGGTCTGGCCACACCTGACCCCACCACAACCGGCCTGAAGAACTGCGAAGGAGGCAATGCTGTCTGCAGCAGCTCCAATCCTTGTTCCCAAGCTGGCTCACACGTCGCAGATTGTTAATGCCCACGCACATTTCCAAGAAAAGGGCAGAACTGTAACAATATTCAAATCTAACATAGTTATACATTTCTCTAACAAGTCTAACATATAACATTTCTAGATGAAGAAAATGGATAAAAATGTTAAATTTAGAAAATGATAAGAAAAAATGGAGATGAATGAAATGAATATGTGTATATGAATATATAATATATATATATATATATCTGTGTGTGTGTATGTATAAGTTCAAGAAGATCCTGCAGACTTGGCCTTCCCAGGTGCCTCCGGAGGTGGAGGTTCGCTGCGATGCTCCGCGCCCCTTGCAGCAGCTCGCCGTAGCTCAGCCGCTGCACCGCTCCACCGTCGTAGAGCGTGAGGCCCGTCCCAAGCTGCGCGGAGCGCTGCAGCGCAGCCGTCAGAGTCTGCGGGGCCGATGCGTCCGGGAGCAACGGACCTGGCGCAAGCACTAAGCCACCACGACCCAGGGGAGGACATGGGAGGACCAGGACCGAGCCATCTAACGCGTTCCCCATGCAGTGCTGCGCCAAATGTTTGAACAGAACTTGATGCCATTGAGTTCAACATGTTTGATGGTTGCAATTGAAGCCCCGCGTGTGGCTGATCTTGAGAAGCCAGGGAAGAACAGTAGCCTGACATTCAAACCAGTGCTCCCAACCAGCATCCAGCCTCCAGAACTGAAGGCTTTGGGTTTCTTCTGCTCTGTCTCGGGAGTCTCAGACCGCTGGGGCAAAACAATCCGCAGTTTTTGCTCGGCAAAGATCTTCAGCTCATGTTGAGCTACGAAGGTCTGAAGGGAAAACTGCGAACGGAGCACAGGCTGTAGGGATCCGCGTGGCCCAGCTTGCTTGAAGAGAGCCACCTGGAAATCTCCTTCAAAATTCATCTCATGGCCTTCCGGAAAGGGCACATATGCTACGATTTCCTGGGGACACAAAAGGAAAAGTGAGCTCACCTCTTGCAGTTTGTCTCTCAGAAACATCAGTGGCCATCTCAAAGCTCTCAGATCTGTTGGAATGCGCCTCACCCAAACGCGCAACATCAACTAAGTAACTAAGGAATATCCACTTTCAACTACTGACACCATCTGACATCCAGCTGTTGCTCAGTTGATCTGCATCGGTTGTCCACCCTTGCAGTCCTGGCCCAGTTCAACTGCTTGGCAGTTGCCCGCCAAACCGAAACGACCATCGTCCTGGCCACTGGATTGGCCATCCATGGGTCCAACATCTCTTTTCCACCACCAACATCCATAGACACAGCCAGGACACGCCAGGACAAGAGAACAAATCACTGAACCAGCCGAGTCAACATGGGTTGTTCACTAACTAGCAGTTGCCCAAGTGAACTCACCGAAGGAGACAACCAATTCAACAGTCAACAGCGCTGCTCCCAAAGATAGCGATCCAACACAGCGACTATTTTAGCTTCCTGGCCTCGCAAGGAGTCCCAGGAATGTCGACCACCAACCAGGCCAAGTGGGAGATGAAGGCGGGCGACTCTGCAATGGCCAGGAGGCAAAACAACTCCTGCTCTGCTCAGGTGGATGACTGGCGATGACTGGGAAAAAATCTTTGCTTCACAGGCGTTCTCAGGAGACATGTGGCAACCCCCGATCACCTGGCAAAAGTAAACCCACAAAGACACCACCAAGAGTAGAATAATCAGAATGGCTCAGTACTTGATCGATCGTGAAAGCTGGAACTGAAATGACTAGCAAAACGGCCGGAGAACAACTTCATTGCCTTTAGGGCCGTTCCCCATGCGTGGTTACAATGGCAACCCTCAACCAGCAAATGAGTTGCCCCCGATTGCCCTCGTCCAGCACCTGATTTAGACTACAAGGGACGGTGTACAACAGCGACGCAGCTGATCTCCTCTTCCGGTCCACAGGGCTGCCAGGTGACCATGGGCAGCTCCAACAACCTGCAGGGAACTCAGGGGCCAACGATATCCAGCAGGAGATAGGCGAGGTGAGTTCGGCCAAGACCATATTATGTGTTCAGGTATGTTCAGGTGAGCCAAGTGATTTCAGAAAAACATGGCAGCTCTATAAAATTTTATCTATTTATCATACCACCTCTCGGGAATGAAAGTGATAGTTCGGTGTTGTTTAAAAAAAGGCTACAGTGCAAGAAAAACGAGGGCACCAGGAGCAACAACAGAAGATAGTGGAGCTGGCTACATGCCATGAAAATTGTTCAACTGGGCAGTGGCGGATTAGTGCAAAATATCTGGGGCATCCCAGTGGCTGTCGGCAATCCATAGATGAGTTCACTATCCAAGTCTTCTGGACCATTCCGTCATTTATTGCTAGCCTCCGCCGGATGTGTTTCGAAATGCCCCCAATCCAGTTTTTGCCCATGCTTTTCCCCATCTTTTTCCCGATGTTCTTCCCCAAACGTCTTCACAAGAAACATGACAAAACATGTTCTTCCCCAACTGTTTCTTCACAAGAAATGCCAAAGATATCCATCGAAGTGCTCTGGCACTTCTATTTTGTTTACCAGATGCTACCGGTCCCCGTATTGAGGGTCAGCTGCGCTGAGGCTGCGGCGCATCCTGAGGGCGAACGCGCAGCTGGTACCCAGGGACAGTGAGGTCCAAGGAGGATAGTCCGCATGTAACATATGGAACTTCACATTGAGCAATCATCAAGGGTTATCAAGGGTCATCAAGGATCATCAAGGCTGATCTTTCGCAGGAAATTACACTGATCTGTGGTGATGGGACATCCGTCATGTGAGCGAAACGGGATCACTTTGTCAATAGACGGCACTTGGGCGTCAGAGTTTTAAGGATCTGGTGTGATCACACCGCTTTCTTGTTGAGGCAAATCGTGATGTCCTTCTATAGGAATGGCAGTGATGGAGCCTGACCAAAAGTATCTGGCAGTGGCCACCCTTCATGCGACCTGTTGGGCCGTGGTTTTGGCATGTGTGCAAAACCTCCAAACATTCAGAAAACCACAATTCTTGCAAACAGCAAACTCAACGTTTTGGACATATCCCTGTATAAACCTTTGAAACCATCAGGATTGAAGCAACCCACCCAAAGGCACACTAGTAAATCGACTACTTCAGCAGCATTCGTAGCTCTTGTGTTGCGAAAGCATGGTCCCTCACATGGTTTACACCATCATACACCATCCAAGATGATGATGCGAGGACTGATTCCTGCGGTGGATGTAAGGCCCCGTACAGGTTCCCACAGGTTCCCACCCTCTGGCATTTCAAGCGTCGGCTGAACAGCTTTGCTCCAGATCCCCTGCTTGGGGCGAAGTCACCACCAGTTCAGGCTCCTGACCCAATGGCCAAGTGGATGTCCAAATGATGCTCAGACATGATCAGACCTTCCAATCTTAATGCTAATGTTGGTTATAGCTTGAGGAGCCCCACTTCAGCGAGTTGAAAAACATACAGCCTGGGCAGGGATATCTTGCAACATGTGCCCTGGTGTGTCCCACCGTCCTTGGCCATGGATGGAACCGGCCTACTTCACATAGCGCCAGGATGCAATCCCTCGAAGACTGGAAAGGCTCTGCAGTAGAGGTTTCGTCAGGTTGAGCTGGCCATGCACATTGTTCATCATGGTTCATCATGGTTCATCCTGGTTCAAGGTTTGCGTAGTCTCCAGCTTGGAATTCCAAACAAGGCAAAACAATCAAGCGTTGGGTCGCTATGGGAACCAAAGAAATGCCGGTGTGCTTCAGTCCCCAGGATGGAGCCGACATGTCATGTAACCAGGGGTGGGGGACAAACCCCGGGGTTGTGTGTCTCATGATGTTGCACCATAGGTCGCAAATGTATGCAGAGATACTTTCAGGAGACTCCAGGTCATAGAGGTGATTTTTCCATGGACAGTGGCCAGCCCTTGAAGAAATCGTTGATCCGAACCCACCATGGTGGAAGTTTGTCCTGCAAAATCCTGCGTTTTGCCGACGCCGACTTGGGCCAGATCATACAGCAGGTGTAGGTTGCACTGCACCTTCACCATCCTTGACTCCTTGACCCTAATTATTCTCTTGAACATTCCCTTACCTTTTTGAAGCATACTGCACCCTTTTCTAGAACAAGTAAGTCTCAAAGTCTTGAAGTTCTTGAAGGAAGAAAGTTGCGAAAGGCAAAACATGTGGCTCCGGACTCCATCGCGGCACCTGCATCCTTGGCACATCACATTCCTAAAAAAAGAGGAGAAAACGAGAGAAGGATCCCTTCCAGAGATCCTCTGAAGGGATTAGCCCCGAGGCCCATACTGCAATGCTCTCTGGCAACCTGACTGGCCTCAGAGGGCACAGGGCCGGGCAAAGCTCAGGCCAGCTGTGACTGAGGGCGGCACGCTGTGGTTGCTGCGTCCGCCTTGGCAACAAGAACAAGCAACCGACCAACCAGGCAACTGCAACAGCAACGACCACAACAGCGACAACCACGCAACCATTTTGAAAAAGATCCGGATTGGTCCCTACTAAAACAGAGGCCAAAAACATCCAGAAACTGCATTGGGCCACAAGTTCGAGGTCCAGGAGTCAAAATCGTGGCCAAAACATGCCAAAGCGATCCAACGGACTACGTCCATCTGCACCCCACGGGCGGGCTTTGTTTTCCACCGCCGCCGAGTCCTCTCCGAGAGCAGCTCGTACCAACTGCCGTGGGAACTTCGCAACGTCTGATCTTCAGCGCGGGGAGTTGCACCGTTGTCCTGTCAGTTCAGCCCACCTCCCACCTCCAACGGCCCTCTTTCGCTGCTTTGAATCACCGATGTTGCGGTGAGGATCACCCTCCTTTTTGAAGAACGATTACTGCTGTGTGCTGTATATGTGATTGGCATGTGATTGGCCAATGTAGAAAACCCCCCAATGATCTCAATGTGTCTCAATGCTGTGTTCATTTCCTACACCAAGCAGCATGATCCTCCAGCATGACCAGCCAACAAAACGAGCGACCGAGGTCGTATAAGTCCTACATGATAGTAGTGGATTGCCCCAAATAAATAGCAAAAACCCACAAACAAATTCAAACAAAGGAGTGACCGAGTTGTCCTTTCTTCTGTCCACCAGGGTGACTGTCTCGTCGAGGATCTTGTCCATGCAACCTATGCTCCCTTGTCACGTTTCTCTTTTCGTTTCGGCTTGGGCTTTGGATGCTTTGGCTGGCTCAAACGCCACACTGCCACTGCCATGATCGCCTTAGACAACATGTTCAGGTAAACCGAAAGCGTCTGGGAACGGTGGATTTGTGTGGCCCCCCGGTGGCTTGGAATCGACCCCCAATGGCTGCCAAGCGGCAAAGACCGGCAGAATCAGCAACAGCCCCAGCCATTGATTCGAACCCGTGGCAGTCACAGCGGCGGCTTGTGGTGCCTGGAGGCAGAAGCTAAGAGCATAGGCGGAGCAGTCTTCAACCAATCAAATGCTTCACGGTTGATAATTTTTGATGGTTGATGATGGCTAATGGATGGTAATGGTCTCAAGTCTAAAGACTCCAAAGAATTTGGGATCTGCATGGATCTGCTTTCCCCTGTGATCCTCTTTCATCTCATCGCCGATGCTACCCAGCCAGCCAAGCCCTGGAGCCTTCAGCTCACTTTGGATGGTTTCTTCTATCTCCCTCAGCTGATCTCGTTTCTCTTTGCCTGCAGCCACCGAGAGAATGTCATTCGCAAACTCATCCTGGTACTCCTGACATCGCGAAACGTGTGTGGTCCATCAATCCGGTTGCAAGGCCTCTTTCATTAAGCCCATTGTCATCCACAGTTCGCACACTACAGCAGTGAGAAAGGACCTCTTTCAGTTGTGGCCGTCACCTAGACCCCAGCCCCTCCTGGAAGTGTTGAAGAAATCCGCTTCGAACCAGGAAACTGGGAATATGTTCGCCCTCCAGCGTCCACACATCTGCGATCGTTACATTCCTCCGCACGTCTTCTGGTGTCCTGACCGGGTGATTTTACAGTGAGAAAACTTGACGTCGTCAAGAACTGGCTATGAAAACAAGTTCGGTCTTCAGTAGGCAGTTGAGAGCTTTGAGAGAACAATATTCTGCACACTACCAGTACCTGCTGATCCAGCACATTACCAAAGGTCAAGTGAAGAATTGTATAATTCTTTAGGTACCTTAATAATCCTTAATATCTCCTTCAAGCTGGTTGGAATTCTGTTTCCAAATGTCGTCCACATGATTGGCTGCTGATTAAGCATAACAAGCGATAGATTATAGATGAACCACTGAAATGCCCCCATAGCAATAAGCTTAATAGGACCCAGGACCGTACCATGACCTTTGGTTGGTTGCGTAATGAACCAAGTCTGGCCCGTCATGACGACACCTGGCATCACCTGACCACCGGCCTTGCAACCTCCTCTGGAGCCGCCTGGGGCGGATCCGTAGGAAACCATGGGTTCGAAATGAGGTAGTGATCACTTAGTGATCTGTGATCTGTGATCTGTGTGATCTCTGTGGAGCTGAAGGCAATCTTCCAACCTTGGGACTTAGGAGGGTTGGGATTGGGTGCAAAAAACTTCACACAGAATGCTGTGGCGTTTCCAGTCGTAGGTTGTGGCTACTCCAAGTGGCTACCGTTCCCAACTCATCAGCTCCGTCGCATGGCTGCGGCATGCTGCCTTCCACCAAATCATCTGCTTCAGGAGCTTTTTGCTCAAGGCATCTTTGGCCTTGTCGGCCTGGGGCTGAACCCTGCAGCGCACGAACCCTGCAGCAACCTGTTCACATCTGTTCGCTTTTTTTATTTTTGAAAATGTCCGCGTTCTGCTTCGGTCTCTTCGAAATCTTGAAACTAAACTTAACAGTAGGAATCAATTGAATCGATTGAATTGGGAATCATACCACTGTGCCCCGGCTGTGCCCCGGCTGTGCCCGTGATGCTGTCCTTCTCTTCGTTGGCCGCGGTGTTGCCCAATCTCAGCAGGTGGGGGTCAGCCTTGGATGAGCTGCGCAGATCCAGCACCTGCCCATCCAAGACCTCCGTGACCATCGCGACAGCGAGCTGGGACAACAGATCCACCTTCTGCTGAACTCGGGCAGCTCCCTTGGACAGGTCAGCAACTTCAGCAGCAGCGACCCACATCGTGGCCAAGAGCCGCAAGGGCCCCGAGGGCCCCAAAGGCCGCATGATGGACCCAGAATGACCCAGAGAGCTTGTGATGGGCGGCTACTTCTTGAGCAATGCCAGCGACGAAAATGGTCATGTTGGTGCAGTTAGGTCTGACTCGATTCACCACTAGGCATCTGACCTCACTTGCCTTCGATTCACGGCTATCCTGTTGCCACGACAAGCCAGGGGCCATGTTGACCAACAGCAAACCCTCAACCTCATTGGCTTCCCGTGAATGTTCGCATCACAGATCCATCGATTCTGAAAAGAGACTGAACTATTTTGCCATCACAAATTTACTATGGCACATCCGCGCCTGCTTAACTCCCATCATGTTGTTTTGTTCAAAACGGGAATCTGATATCAGTCCAAAAATGATCAGTTGTATCCTTTTGGTATCCCATTTGGCAGTCCTCTTTGTGGATGTTCACTTCCCCTTTTGGACCCCTGCCCCCACAGGAATTCAGCTCCTTCGCACCATGAAGTCGCAAAAGCTGCCAAATCTCATCCACCTGTGACTGTGCAGGCCCTTCCCTTTGGTCATCCTTCCCCATCAGGAGCCGAATCATCATGAATCATCTAGTGAACCACTGAACCAATGAATCAATGGGAGGGTGCACTGAGTACACCATGCATCTCAGAGCCATGATGCCCGAGACTTGCGGAATCCCATGCCGTGGACCACTGGTCAAGCTGTGCCTGGCTGTTCAGTTGCGGATGAGTCTTCAGCCTTGCAAAGGTGTAATGCTTCGTGATTCGATCATCGATGTCGCTCCGAATTCGGAGCTTTCGCATCGATGTTGGACTCATTGTGGGGCGTTCGGTCTTTTGCAAGCAATCATTGATCCGAAATCACCAGGTACAGAAGAAAGTTGAGGTCAAACCCTGGACATTTTGTGTCTCTGGCTTCAGACCACTGCCATGCCATGGCCATTAAGCAGTTTAGGCCGGGTGGCAAAGGGTCCAGCACGGCTTGCAGGGAATCATCGCCACTGAAGCCTGGAGGTGATACCCAAGATGTAGATGACTGATGATGACTGATGACAGATGACTGCCCACTGTGTCTTCATTGATTTCGTTCGGTGATGAGAAAGCGTGTTGCCATCCAACGAGCACTCCGCCCTTTGAGGGCTGGGCCGTAGCGCTGGAACACCTGCACAAGGCGTACTTTGGAACCCCCAAGAGCTCCAAAACCCGAGGCATGCCACTAACGCAAGGAGTTCGAATAGGTTAGGACAGGTTAGGACAGATGAGAATGGCTTTTTATAGCCTTAGGCATATCCTAAGTCTTAAGCTTAGGCTTGTACCATCTTGTACCTTATCCTTTGTCTTTCTAATTAGGCTTGTATCTAGTCTTGTATCTATACCCATTCGGATAGCTTAAGCTTAGACTTCCAAGATCTGCCCCATTCTGGTGAAGCCTCGGCATAGACGCGCTTGGCTAAGCGCGGCAAGCCAGGCATGTCCTGCAGCTCCTGCATCTGGGAAAATGTTGGTGCCAATTCACCAATGAACAGATCAACATTTGAAATTTTTGGGAAGATGTTGCAATTAATGTTGGAAGAATTGACGTAACTTTTCAACTTCTCAATGGAACAATCAAAAAGAAAGGATTGAAGTAACTTGGACATCATCTATCAAAATGCAAGCTCTGAAGTGACCATCATGATGAAGGATGAATATATTGTATATGTATGCGATGGCAGTGGTGGCTCTTAATTGCAGTGTTGGTTGTTGAATCCCCATCAGTGCCCTCAAACTAGAACTGCTCTTGATTCTATAAAGAATCTTGACGCTGTACCATTGAGATGTCATGTTGGTACATGACTCTGTCAAAGCAAACGCAAGCGTTGTCAAGTCCTCCTGCTTTTGAAAGTTCCACCAAGAAAGGTTGGAAGTGGCAAGGCAATCATGGGAAAAAGTCGTGAAACCGCTTTCAGAATAAGTAAATGACCATGGGAGAAATCATTTATAGCATGAATTCTGGATCAACCATGATCAACCATGATCAGCCATCAGCTATCAGAGCTATCATGATTGGTTGCATGCTGCGATGTTCCCATTCAACCGGCCCAACACCCACAGATCAGCTCCTTGGGTCGCACAGTGCCTTCGACCTTCGATGCCAGCTGCTCCACTTTCTTTTGGAAAGATCCGGCCTCGGCTGCCATGGACCCATGGACCCATGGTAGCAAGCGCATGTAATCGCATGAAGCTATGGCATTCCCACAGCAACGTTCAACAGGTCCCAGACAGGTCCCAGGCAGGTCCCAGACACGTCCCAGACACGTCCCAGACACGTCCCAGACACGTCCCAGGTGTCATACTTGGAACATCTTGGAGCTCTTGAGACCAACTACGACACCTGAGACCTATCCGTGGATCTGCCTTTCCCCTAAGCTTGGGACTCTGAAACCTCAGGTGGCGGTAACCCCAATGCAATGGGTGACCACTTCTGTGAAGTGCATTAGACTTCTGTGATTTCGACCGAGCGAATTAAGTCTAATGAAAGATGGTGACATAAACTAAGTGGATGAATGGATGGCCAATTTTCGGGTTGCCAATGCTACCGTTAACAGCTCACGCTTTCATCAATCACATCATTGCTGACCTGTGAAGTGACACCGCCCGTGGCCTTGCAAAAGTTCCACGAGCATTGCATCGGCGCGAGCCTTGCAGCTCCAGTCCACGACGCAGCTGCCACTCAGCTGTACTTCTGTGTTCTCTTTCTCCGAGAAGACGTCTCTTTCTTCGTAGAATGTACGTGTACAACTCTTATCCCTGACATCTGTACACTTGATTACACTTGTACATCACTTGTACATCACTTGTACATCACTTGTACACGAAATTCCCCAAGACTTTCCTGCCTTTGAAATGGAAATTGCCGCACTCATCGTGCCTCGCCACGGGGAGTGTCGGAGAGGTGCCCAGCTGGTGGTGTCTGGGTTCATCTCAGGCCACCGCTGCGTTGAATCACCTTGCGGAACGGGATTGAATTGTTCCCTACCTCGGTGCAGTGGAACATGGTGTGACATGAACATCATTTCAAAGCATAACAAATCAATGATCAAATCAATGATTCAATCATTTTCAGTGATCAATGGCAGGTAGTTATCCACAGATCTATGTTGGTGATTCTGTTTGATAATTCACCAATAATACATAGATCATTGTGGTTAGAGAACGAAGGATTGACATAACCAAATGATTGTGCGTTCTTAAGCAGTGCTAGCCATCGGTATTGACCATCACCCGCTTGCTTCCAAGGTAGGCTGATCACAAGCAGTTTCAGCTTCAATGACGGCACAGCCCAACTATCTTGGGACTCGGCGGTGTCAAAAGCACCACCCCACAATTGATCTGAGCCAAAAAAGATGCGCCATGGGACATCTGATGACCAGCCTGAGCACCCCCTCGCACAAACCCCCTTAGGATGCCCATGGATTGCATCATGGGCAAAATACCACTGTGGGCAGTGCATCATCGACCCCAACTAATTAGGTGTGATGACCCGTGCAAATTGAGGACAAGGCTAAATTAGCCAAACAGTTGTTCAGCTTCTGGCATGAAACCAGTCAAGACCGCACCGGAGTTCATAGCTAAGTTTTCAGGATAGAATCACACAGCAAGCCAAAAAAGGCAGACAAAGAGTGCTTTTTTTCAGTACTGCCAAGCAGCATCGGAAATTTCGAAAAACATACCTGGAATTGTCCATTTCATTCCATTCCCATGGCCTCCAAGCTGAAAAACTGCTGCTAAACATCGTCCAATATCATTTAGCCTGGGAGAAGTTGCCTTGCCGGTCATAGGTGAGAGATGGTGAGAGATGGTGAGAGCTATGGACAAAACCACCTGTACATTGCCGTGGCTGACACAATGCCAGCAATTGCATGTTGAGCGCGCCATCCTGAACCCACCTCCGATCATCTGATCGAGTTGATCCCCACGGGCCAACTAAGCAATGACCCAAAAAGCACCAAGAGGAATCCAAGATTCGAATGCCTTGGTGAATGGGAATTTGAAACAACAAGGAACTAACTATACGGAGCTATGCACATGTTTTGACATACCTACGTGGTACAATTTTGTGTAGGAATGCCAAGGTAAGCTGGATAAGGGAAAACTGACGTAACCAAGACTGACAGGTGTGTCACAAAGAATGACTACAATGCTCGCCAGTTGGCATTCCCAAATTGCCCTCGGACCATTAACAGAGTGTACCACTTCGATTCTGTTGGGAACGAGGCAATACACATTGTAGATTGGCAATGAAAATAACGGGCAATCGGGCCATTGCTCGAGTGGATGTCCAAAACTAGGATGTTGATCAATTCATGTGGCCCCTCAAGGGCACACAGTTGTGCTGCCAGCATTTCTAGCTGCAGCGCAGCAGTTCGCCAAACCCAGCATCGGGGGGCGGCTGCAACCCTCGGGCGCTTTTCAAGCAATGGTTCCATGTCTTGTCACTGGTTGTCTCTGGCTAAGCCCTGATGCTTCATGATCTCAACGGCGAATGGTTACTTTACGCCCCTCCAAATGCTGAATGGTTTATGGCTTTGTCAGTTGCCAGTGCCCGCGCCAGTTGGGCTTCTGCCTCGGGATGCTCAGCAAGGAATGGGGGATGGGGATACTGCAGATACATATTGGCATCCATGCGCACCGAAACCACCCTGGTCCTGGCATCACCAAACACAATCGGGGAGGAGCAAAACCTGGAGCACATTCTGTTGCCCGCAACAGTGGGTCGATGGAAATTGCGTGATAGCCGCAACCCCATGTGTAAAATAACGTGATTTCAATGCAAGGGCATTTCAGGGATCACCGTGAGCCCATTATCACAAGAAAAATTCACCACGCAAATCCCACTGATTATCTGCATACACCAAGTGAACCAGCAGAAATTGGCGCTGACAAACAGAAGCATCAAGATGGGTTGGATGAGCAGCAGAAAATTCAAGAAAGAGATTGATTTGCAAATTCAGATGGGAGAAAATGAATCTTGTGTGAAACATGCTGAGATGGGTCCACACGAGAAATGCTGCAATCTGTCAGAAAAACGTCTACAAAATGATGAGCCGTGTCCTTCCATCAACTCAATTTGGCACCGGGGCCGATAAGACCGCGATTGCCGGACACATGATGAACCGCCAAATATCCTCACATATGTATAAGCACAGGTGGTCGCACAAGATGCACAAGGCAGCTGACTCAGAATTGAAGACATCAAGCCTTGGTAAGGCCTGCCACTTTAGAGGTCGGATTATGTTGGATATATTGTATGATTATGTTGGATACAGGTGATCGCATGTGAGAGCTATTTCTAGGATGCTATGGGATGGTCACAGTGCATTTCCACTCCACGTCGACGCCATGCTGCTATGAACTGCTCCAGGATCATCTCCTGCGCTGCTGTGTCTGGATCATAGTCGCTCAACACCTGCAGCCAGGCACGCTGTGTGCTGTACCCCATGCAGCTGCCCTCCCTGCCTTGGTCATGTGCTTTTTGAAGGTGGGGAATGCCACAGGTCGTCCATCAGAGTCCAGATTTTGGCCTAAAGAAAGACACCAACAACTGGAAAGACAGCAACCGCATGGGAAAAAAAGCCATCAGCTAAAAAATCCTCAAAAATCTGGGTGTGGAGAGCTGAGTCCAACTTCTGTGCAGATTCGACAATCCAAGTGCATTCCAGGAGACGAAACAGTTTGCGGTACTTCTTTTGAAGAAGGCCCCGATCGAAATCTGTGCCATAATGTAGGACTGCAATGATCTCATTCAACTCGATCAGTTCAGACTCTTCGAGTAAACCATTCGAGTTGAGATCTTGCAGATTGAACCTGAGCTCGGAGTGGCGGAAAGGGTTGCAGAAGAAAACATATATCTGAGTTGCTGAGTTCTGGGTAGCATCAATGCATATCGAACCATGAGTTCCAACATGTCCCAACCATTTGTTGTTTCACATTGGGCCTCTCCCCCTCTCTCTCTCTCAAGATGGGGTTAGTGGCCTCGCTGTCTCACAGATACGCCATGTGGCCTCTCCCCGTATCTATCTATCTCTCTCACTCTCTCTCTCTCTCTCTCTTTTTCTTTCCATTATTCAGGATTCTCCTGGCCATCAATTATTCTCTATCTACCTGGAAGGTTCTCTATCTATCGAATATCTGGCTGAGAACCTACCTGGGAGTCATCGCTTTCCCCAACGCCCCCCTCCATGGTATCACCGAGGCACAGTTCCTCCAGCAAACTTCCCACACCTTGACGTGCGCGACCACGGCCGTCTTCGATGATCTCTGGAGATTCCACGGCCACAGAACAGCAGCTCCAGAAGAATGGCAGCTCCTCGATTCAAATCAGGTTGCCCAGAAAAATGCCATGTATAAATCTGTTGGTGGCTTCAAAAATGCTGTGCATAGAAGCCAACAAACAAGGAAAACGCAGTGCAAAGTGCCAAACTATGCCAAACTATGCCAAACTCATCTCTCTCTTGATCTATTTGAGCTTTGCTGCCGTCTTTTGGTTCTCGAACTGCAAGGTTCTGGTGTCCGCACGCATTGGTGCGGAGCCCATGCTGCTCGAGGCTCCCATATTTGCAAAGTTCTGCAGCCAAACTGCGCTCAGGCAACGACGTGGTACCCCTATGTGGCCATCTCATCCCAGCCAGAAATTGCAGTTACAAGTATAGCCCTTGGATGGTTCATCTTGGGTCATGTTTGTTTGTGTAAAATTGCAACAATATTCGATCAAGCAGGTCAAGCAATTCGGGGCCCAGGAAACAGCCGATGGGCGAACGATTCACATTTGGGATCTCGCATCAGCTGCGGGGCTTACGGCCCACAATAGTGGGGGATTTTGCCCAGAGAGCTTCACCTTAAACTGGAACCATCCCATAGTTACATCAGGTTCCAATGGGAAATAATTGGGAACTCTGGCATTTTCTTGCAGGCCGCGCGTGTTTGGCAAAGGCAATCGATCAGCCAGACTGCACATCCAACTGGCCGGTCAAATCTCGTTGATGTTGGACCAGGTCTTACTGAAGATTCATCGTCGTCGTCATCAACATCACCGTTACCATTCACCATTCATCATTCACCATTCACAACTGCGCTCATGAAAGGAACGAAGTATAAGGAACTGTTTCACCTGGGAATCACGGACATTGGGCAGGCTGAAAGCCGCTGCTCAGCTTTTTCTTGTTTTGCGGTGTTGATTTTGGACTCATCTTCCCATGCACGCCTTGAGAAATTCATTGTATAACACATAGCTGCGGGATGCTGCCGGGGTCAAAGAAGGTGCCTCAAGACTTGTGCAACTCGGTCAACTGCGGCGTGCTAAGATGAGGGTGAAACCTGCGGTCTGCGATGAAACCCACAGACCAAGCAGAAAGATTACATCCATGCTTTGGAAATCATGGAGGCATGTCGATGATTTTCAGCTTCCAACCTGTTATACCCAAGGTCTCAGAAAGAGAACAATGATTTACCATTATATACGCATGAATATACATGAAGGAGTTTGGATATGTTTGGATCATTATTAAGCTTCATCTTGATGATTTCCACCATTTTGCCATTATTTTTGCAGCATTTCCCATGACTTCCCATGTCATCAACACACCATCCGTGTAACTCAGACATCTTAGCGCTGAGGCGTTATCAGGGCTCGTCCTACACGGCCCAGGCGGGAGTGCTCACTACGTGCACGCAGCCGGTTCTTGATGCCCAGGTTCTTATCCAACCTGCACAGTGCATAGCAGCCAGAGCATGGCCATGGCAGGTTGGGCTGAGCTAAGGATTCGCTGGTAGTCTAACCATAGGTCAGCCAGGAAGCGTCAAAAATCCAATGTTTTTCTTACCTGAGGACTGGGATGGAGAGTATTTTGCACTTTTCTCGCCTTGGACCGTTGGTCGTCAAAATCGTCAGCATGATCATCATCGTCATCGTCATACTAACCAGTTTCGATAATATTGATTATATCTACAAACTTTCATTGTATCAAAGGAAAAGAGATGAAAAGAGACTATCAACATCGGCCAACCGGTGGAACCAAATCCGCTCGTCAACCTATGTTGGAACAAGGTGTCAAAGTCCCTCTTTGTAGGGTCCAGTCCCTTGAGCTAAAGATACATCAAACGGTCAACCCAATCATGTGGCCTCTGAGTCTAGCCCTTCCATTGGCTGTTTTTTTTCCAATTTCCAGCTTGAGATTCCGATATCCTTCAAATACTGGAGAAAACAGTTGACTTAAAAGAAATAATGAAAAGAAATAATGAAAAGAAATGATGAAAAGAAATGATGAAAGTTGGAACTTCGAAAAAGTTGGGTCTCCAAGTGGCTGCCGCTGCGGTATGGCCACGCCATGGGCGCGCAACAAGCCGCGGCCGGCACCGCCCGGTGCGCGCACGTCGCCCATGGAGGGCTGGCGCTGCGACCGGTCCTCCAGGGAACTCTTGCGGCGCAGCGGAGGGCAGGTGCTGCCGCGTGTCTGCGAGGGACTGGAGGTGCCTGGCAGGTGGAACTTGAAAAACTGCTTGAAACTAATTTGAAACTGTTTCAAAAAATGTTGAAACTGTGGAAGTGACTGTAGAACTGACGGTGGAACTGAAATTGAAATTGCTTTGATTTGATATGGGTGTCATGTAGATGATCTCATCTTGGTTGAGGTGAGCTGTTGGATTGAAAGAAGATGTGAGACTACAAAGGTCAAAATGTATGTCCACCATACTGATGTGCTGCAGCCTGGATTCCCAAACAAGAAGAAACCGAGTGATAAACCTTCACATATTGTCCATATTGTCCAATATCTATCTAACCTCCACCAAGCAACCAACATTTGTCCAACATATCTTCCAACATGCAACCTCCGCCAAGAAACCAATACATTTCAACAACATCGTTCAACCATTCAGCTCCAACTCCATCTACTTCTCTCCAACATCTCCAATTTATCCATTTTCAAGATTCATCTTCTTCCATTTTCTTCAATTTCTCCCTTCTTTTCTTCTTCCCATTTTCTTATATCTTCTACTTCAACCTTCTTTTCTCTTCTATTCTTCTTCTCTATCTTCAATCTCATCTTCTTCATCTCCCTTTCTCTACCTTCTTCATATCATTCTTCTCATTCTCTTCTATTCTCCCCTTCTCTTCTTCTGTCAGAATTCTTCCCCTCCTCTTCTATCATTCCCTCCCTTCTTCTTCTATCATATTCTTATTCCTCTTCTTCTTCTTCTCTTCTTCTTCCTCTTTTTTCTCCCTTTCATATTCTTCTATTCAAATTCTATTCCCTTCTTCTTCATATTCTTCTTCTTCTTCTTCTCTTCTTCTTCTCTTCATCTCCTCTCTACCTTCTTCTTCTTCCATTTTCTTCTTCTCTTCTTCTCTTCTTCTCTTCTTCTCTGCGCCTTCCCGCGGCTCGTGGCGCTCCCGTGGCTCCCTGGGCAGCGGCCGCGACGGGGGCGGCGCCACCCCGCCCTGCGCCAGCGCCAGGGGCCGACGGGGCGCGCGGGACTCGGGGATGCTGCGCAGGGACGGGTCCTTCCACACCTCAGCCGCAGCGAAGCACTGAAGAAGTTGACCGGAGAAAAAGTGATGAGTTGAGTGAAGTTGATGTGATGAATGATGGATGTTGATGTGGTTAATGGGTGTTGATGGATGTTGATGTGGTTGCGGTGGGATTTATTGCGATTTCAGAGTGAATGGATGTTAATGGCATGGTTGTGAATGGTGGTGACCATGGTCACGGGTGACTTATGGTGATATGCAGCTACGGAGTTGGCAAAGCACAAAGGTTTGCAAATTCTGGGGTCAACAACCCCCAAACTGTGGCTGACCCCGCACCCCGGATGCCTTGGCTGCAATCAACCGGGAGGTGCCAGCATTCTGCTGCAGCTGGGCCAAACCCTTGATCTGAGACGCCAATGGCACCTGAGGACAGTGGAGCAACAGGACTACAGCGCAATGAACGAGACTTCATCGTACCATGGCGACATCTGGTGACATCTGGTGACATCCGGCAATATCTGGTGACATCTATGTCGTATGTAGTGACCAGAAACCAGAAAACCATTGGGTAACCCATCCCAGAAAATGGTAAGCATAAGCAGAACAAGAAAACCACGGTGGCATAGCCATGCATGGCCCATGTTTTATTGCAGTCCCGTCGACTGCATGAAATGGGCATTGCCATTAAGTTGTCCTCCAGTCTCAGGCGCTGATGGACAACTTACGTACCCGTTGATGGATAATCCCAGCTGGGAATAATGACGCATCCCAACAAAACACATTCAAATACCATGAAGTCGAGCGGCACCAAAAACATTCAATGAAACATACCTAGGACCTACGGAGAAAGAAACTGAAACAACCAATGTGACTCGATTTTCATGGCCTCAAGTGCTCTCCAATTGATCTTGTCTTGGAGGAAGTCATCCGCCTCTTCGGAAAGAGTTGCAGTGACCCGGTCTTCATCGTCCTCTCGCCTTGGTAGTGCTCTGACAGACTTCAAGCACCACAGCACTCGTTGAGAAAGGTCCAAGGATGTCCCAAGGACGTCCCAAGGATGTCCAAGGTCCAACGAAAAGACTTCATCCAAGCAACGCGGGTGCCCACGCTTGCATCACTCGTAAGGGGCCACGCTGCTGTACAGGAGAGGACTCAGCCAAAGTGCTTCCCAGCAAGAAAACGGGTCCTGGGCGGGATTGGCTTGGTGTGGAGGACATTGGAACAGCAAGGATTGCTGGAAACACCTGTAGGATCCTTGTTCCTGTACTAGTATTCTGAGCCAAAGTGACCTTGTCACTGCATAAGTATTCCGTGAAATGAGGGATGTTGGTCTCAAGGCTTCAAGGTACCCTGGTTTGGAGGACTGGTTGGGTATTGGGTAGCTGGTCATTTTTATTGCATCATATTGCATGCCAATTTTTGAAACCACATGGCACGCACTGATGAAACCAATGGATCCCACTAAAAGCTCTTCCCCTCCAGTGTATCTCAGCACCCCATTCCCATCCGTTCCCATGACAAGTTTCCCAGGACTTTCTCATCGGAAAGTTCCTGCCGCTGCTGCTGGACGTGCTGGTTTCGCAAGCGCAGCTGTTCGCGAAGCATCGCAATCTCCTGCATCCCGTCAGTCCAACAGGCTCAGGATCGGGAATCCATCGAAAGTGACGATTTTACAGAAAACTATGCCACCTGCCCAGTGACAAGGATCTAAGGGCAACCTGGGGTGGCAGGGGCTTCACATGGCCGTTTTACATCGAAGTCCTGACAACAGCTGGGTGAAAAGGTATGAGACTGCCTAGATATGTTCACTATATTGAGTGTTCATCGCCTACAGTTCTGTTCATCCTGAGAACTTGGAGACAGACACGACAAAACTATCTTGGCAGCACTGAAGGCTCGAATACTAGAAGCATTCCAATTTTGCATTACTGAAAGTAAATGGCAAGGACAGGTAGAAGTGGCCTGTAAACAGGGAAAGAAAAACCCCTCTGGCAACTGGAAGATGATGGAAGATAGGATGTCCTAATGGAAGTCCTTAGTCCTCTAATGTTCTCTTCGGATGAAAGGATTTCCATTGGTGTCCATGGTTTCAGGTTGCTGCCTGCAAGAGGACCCTATCATGGTCCAAAATGGCTTTTAGTGCAAGGGTACCGTTTCGCTGTGATTTCATGGGCGCCTGATCCCTCTGCTCCAACTGCTGCCGGTGAATCTCCCAGAAATGGTCCAGCTCCAAGCGCTCCACTTCCAACACCTGGAGAGCTAAGCTCAGAAAATGTCTAACAGCAACGGCCACAGCAACGGCTGCATCAGTCGCTAAGATATGCTAAGATAGCTACAGCAAGATGAGCAACTCAGCTTTTAGCGCAGCTTCGACTGTGCAATTCTGCGATCCAAGACATTCGAGGTGTTTTACCGTTCCCTGCATTCCCCTGGACCTGAACCCTCTGAATGAGCTCCAAGAAGGCACGCAGATCTTCGTTCAGAACGCGTTGGGAGAGCTGCTTTTGCAGCTCTTTACCTGGGCACTGCAGCGGAAGTGGCTTGACAATCCTTGGCCATGCTTGCACTCAGTGGTAAGCCATCCTGCCACTGATAAAATCCCAAAACAAACTCGGTAAATCTTTTGTAAATCATACATGGGGACGCCTATAAGTCATGGCCGGCCCAAACAAGTGAAAATGTCCAATTGAAACTGATGATGGAGAACCAAATCGCTAGTTTCCCGTCAAAAAATGGACATGTTTAGTGATTAGCACACGTGCGGAGTCAAAAAACTCACCTTGCACAATTCACCAATATGGTAAAGATGTGTTAAGATGTTCTCCTGGATGTTTCACAATGTCTGCGGATGCCTGCCTGCAGTCTTGTTCTGCTGCAAGCGCTCTGTCAAAGCCCTTCGAGTCTCGATGTTCTCCTGGGTTCACCACTGGCGACGGCAAATGGCGCCAGGATTTTTGACACTATAAACTATAATGACTAACTAGATCAGGTCGCAAAAATGGTGCGGATGCAAAAACATTGCATAAGTGGGAATATCTCAAATGATTGTTCCCGGATGTGATTCCTGGCTTGAGAATCTCACAAAATCAAAAATGGAAAAAAAAAAATAATAAACATCAAATGACTCCATTGATTGGGCAAACAAACCCCCAACATGAGTGCACGAGGCTCCTTGATGTTCTCCTCAATTTGGGAGATGGCATCCTTCCAATCTTCCAAGGATCGAGCATCAGGTCCTTGGTTCAAATGCCCCACCCAAACGATGCCGCTTGCTTGTGATTTTTGCATCTTTCTCCATCCAAAATCTTTTCAAAACTCGTCAAATGGGTGTTTCTCAAAAGAGGGGTGCCCACAAATCATCTCACATTAGTCCTTTATAACATCTTACAACAATAAACCAGCATAAACCCGCCATTTTTCGGGTCCCTTATGGCTTCAGAACTGGTCCAAATTTATACCCCGCTGCCTCAACGAAGATGGACCCCGGTGCCCCTCCCGGTGACGAGCTGCGTCGATTCGACGGAGAACTTCCTCCACGTTCTTCGTGGACCATCTCCTGGTGCCAAACGGGTCACTGGTGAACCAAGTGAAAAATGAGCTTCCGTTGTATCTTTAGATATCATTAGATATCATTTGTCCAAATCTTTTTTCAGATATCATTCATATCAAATAAGACTTGTGAAAAAAGAGGTCCTGTTGTATTGGAAATGTATCAAGTCGCCACTGGTTTCCCAGATTTTCCCAGCATCCCACGGCAACCACCGGGGGCTCACCTTGGCCTGATCCAGTTCGACTCTCCACTGCACCAACCCCCGCTCCACATCAATCAAAGAACCTGCGTCACTGCGAAAATCTGCCATGCTCCACTGATATGCTGACCATGCTATGATCATTTGTTATCATCTGCACCACAGATCAGGCCTTGCATCCAATCAATCAGAAATGATGAAAACTGCAACCTACCCTTTGATTCTTGCCCAGTAGCGCTGCATGGACGTGCGGCTCTCCAAGTTCTTGATGACTTCGAGTTTCCAGTTTTCACTGGCTTCCTTCAGTACATTCTCATCCGCTCCTGGTCGGACCATCTAAGAATCTAACACCTTCCCAGCACGAAAAGCAAGAAGCATCATGAAGCATCATGAAGCATCACAGAAATTAAGAGAACTCAGCTACGTAAGCTGCCAGCCACTCCTTCCATGACATCTGCGGGAGCAGCACTTCTCTGCGCCAGTTTGGCCTTGAGAATGGCGACTTCGTTTCTCAAATCGGC
Source organism: Symbiodinium kawagutii (assembly GCA_009767595.1). NCBI lineage: Eukaryota > Dinophyceae > Suessiales > Symbiodiniaceae > Symbiodinium > Symbiodinium kawagutii. The sequence continues at coordinate 178,020 of VSDK01014520.1, read as the reverse complement.
GATGGCGTGCTCGTACTGACTGACGTGTTCATCCGGAGTCACTAGATTTTGTTTCGCGCGAACTCGGATGTTCTTGGCTCGGTTGGCATACTTCAAGGTATTCAACGTATCTTCGTAGCTCAAATGGCTGGGAGAAGTTGTTGCAATCATCACCGTTTTGCAGTTGCCTCCTAGGGAGTCCTTCAGCAAGCGAGTGAGTTTGGAGTCCCGGTAAGGAACAAAGTGCGAGCCGCTTGCCAGGGCATTGATGCAGTTACCCAGGGCCAGCAAGGATCGGTTGATATTGGCGCCTTCAATCAAGCGTACCCCAGAGTTCTTGGTCTCAGCTGCACGTTCAGATCCCGCCAAATCGATCATGGACAACTTGCCTAACAAAGTGGCAGCCGGAGCGCTTGGACCACATGGGCCCCGTCGTTCCACACGAACTTGTAACACAGCATGTGACCTGGAAGAGGTCACATTCATCGCAGTAGGCTCTGTGGTCCGACGTTGATTTCCCTGCTGGAGAAGGTCCATGACTTCTTGAACCGATTCAGTTTGGATCTCCCGGATTCCTGCCACGTAGCTGCCAGAGACAGGATCCTCCCTGAGATCCAATCCAATGCCATCTCGGCCTTGATCACTGCCCAAATCGCGGAAATTCTCATTGTAAACCTCCACGAAGGAACATGAAATGGAGATCACTTCGCTCCCTTCATCCATCACCGTAGCCACACCTTTGAAGATCTCCTCCACTGAGCGGAACATGATCCCAGGTTCACTGGGTGTCCCGATCATGGTGAAAGTCTTCCCAGCTCCGGTGGAACCATATGCGAAGACTGTGGCATTGTAACCTTGGAGAACCTCGGACCGTCAAAGTATGTCATTCTTCTGAAAGGAGCCACGACAAGAAGCAAAACCGTCAATAAACATGTGATATCATGTGATATGTCAACATATCTAATATGATTTCATATAATTTCATGAGATTCATATGCCGCCCTGGTGCGGACTTGATGAGCGGTTCGGCGGTGGCTGTGAACAGCGTCTTGGTGTCGGCGTCCGGACCAAAGGCGTTGTCAAAGGCAAAGCGCTTCTCCTTGGATTTGTCTTGGCGAAGGTAGTCGTGGGCTGCAGAGGCTCCTCACAGGCAAGGATCATCGATGATCTTCGATGAGTTTTTCCCGTGAAGAATCCCATCTCCTTTTTGATGAATCATAGTTACTATATGTTACGATCATCGACCGTTTCATTTGATGACTACAATGTGAACCATCAATATCCATTGTTGATCACTAATCAATCATTAACCATTTATATCAGCCTTTAATGATGTTGTCAAAAATGCTTTATAACATTTAATCATTAATTGTCATTGACCATGCTTCACTTCTGGGAATCAAACCTGCGGACTGTGGTCGCTCTCAGGAGTTTCTTGGGATGCAGGGGCCGGCTTCATGTGGCCATGCAGTCGAAGTTCAGCTCAGAATACTGCAGCCAGAGAAATATAGCATATACCTATAGCATCCTATAGCCATCATAGCTATCACATCCAAGAAGTCTCGACCAGTCAGAACGCATAAGAAGCCCAACAAAGAGCCAAATTGCAAACTCTCATTAAAATGTTTCATACGACTATATACATATATACATTAACGGATTGTATATAGATACATCAAAGTCATCCAATTGCCAACACTAGTCAAAAAATCAATATCCAACACCAAGCGAAGAACCAATGTCTTGTCTCTGCCCCACCTGGATCCAGCAAAATCACCAGCCGCCCATCCATGACTCGACAAATGCTCTGCACCATGTTGTTCCTCTCCTTGGCACAGCGGTCCAATACATCCCCTGCCATCCCCAGCCATCCCCAGCCATCTCCTGCCCACAGCCCTACCAAGAATCCTAGAAATTGATCAAGTGAATCTTGTGTGTGTCACACACGTTTCATCCCTTCTCTGCGTCTATGGTCGATGCATCCATCGTCAAGCCATTCGGTGGTCAGAAATGCACTGTGCAGAGCAAGCAAAATTGACAGTTCTTTGAGAAAGAGGGAAGTGGGTCAGAAACAGCTTGACCAGCAAACAAAGAATCACTAAGTCTATTGATTGTTGATGGCCAAGCCCAACAAAGATTTTCTTTCACCGAAATGCCCCAACATGTCCAAACCCGCTCAGAAATGAACCATTCAGAGAGAGTCGGGGAAACCTGCGATGATTGCATGCTCGGTCATGGGCCATGCTTGGCAGGCTTGCCACTCCGAGCAGCACAGTTTGAACTGCCCAGAGCACCGCTATCAGCTGGCTGAAACCCCCATTGAATCAGCACTGGTTGGATCTCAGTGACCCACCAAGACCCACAAGTGATGTTTTCTTGCTATCTAAATTCAATAAACCGTTTCAGATATATTTACTTACAGTATTTATTCATTTATCTATTTATTTATTCATTCATATACATATCAAATTCTGACAGACCCATGTTACTTGTGAATGTTCTCGAGAATACACATGAAATCACATGAATATACTGAAATCAAAAAAATGAATCTCTCTCTCTCTATCGCCATCTGGTTAGTTCAGCAAATTTTAAGTAATTGGTGCTTAGTATTTGGGGAGGGGGGGGTTAGCAGGGCTGAAGGCGACCTGGTGGCCCAGCCATCTCAACCAGCCAGCTCTTCAAAAAAATGAATGTATGTTCCTATTTTCACATAAATTGCTCTTTAGAAGAGATTATATATTAAATTGTATAAAACATAAACAATATAACTGATAAACATCTTATTTTGTATCAAAAAAACTGCTTTCCTTCGAGGCTCATGTTGCGACAGCGGGCGGCACCTCACCGCCACGCTGATGCGCTGCGCGGCCTCATCCGAGTCCATGGCGCCGCATCACGGCGCCCCGCTGCTCGGCTCCATGGCACGGGCCCTGGCTGTGCCGAGGGATGACGCGGTGCCTTGGAGATCAGATCTCGTGGGGATCTCTGAAGATCTTGGTGTCCTAAGTGCTGTGAACATTAGGACTTAAGTGGATTCTGGTAGTTTGGATTAAGTGCTGTTGCTGTTTGTGCACATTGGATTCTATTCTTGTGGATGTTCGTTCTAGTCCCTACGGATGTGTATGGCAAATGAAGGCTTGAAAATTCGAGCATCTTATGGTGTCACCAATGTTGACTTTTGTTGGAAAAATGCTGCATGTTGCTGCGCAAAACCTACCCGGCCCTGGAAGATGCTAGCATCGGCTAGCAGCTAAATGAGGGTGCTGGAAATCGGCCAATGGCTATGCCCCTTTCTGAAATGATTGTGTCTTGATGCTTGCGGAGGCCCATTGCTTGGCCATGGCTTCACAAGAGCCCCCCACCCGCAAACTAAGGGTGAATTCAGCTGGGAGCCTGAGCAAGAGCAGTGCCAAGAAGATTGGACCCACGAATCTGTTGCCTTCTTTGGGTCGGGTTGATCGGTTGCTTAGTCAGCTGGTTGGGTTTTGGTCGGGATATTCTCTGCCTAACTCCTTTTGTAGCGCTTTCTTATGCAACAACCCCATGAAACATATCTCAAAATAGCTGTTAGCCAACCAGAAAACACTAGGGCATTGGTCGTTGATGGTCATGGCCATCCAATCACTGGGCTGATCAGACCGGAGCGAATCGCCAGTGGTTCACATCTCATTTTGTGAGCGCGTCCTGTGTGAACCCAACACTGTTGGTTCTGTGTCCCTGTTGGAGTGGTTTCCCTTCAACTTGTCAGGTAGTATAGGCAACCACGACCCACCAGGGTTACCACTTTCCGCACCGGACACACATTTTTTGTCCTCTGCTGGACCTACACCTACAACTGGTGAAACTTCTGCTGGCAGCAAAGGAGCAAGTGGCCACGAAGGCCACGACGCTGACTGTTGAATCTGCTGAATCTGCTGAATCTGCTGTTGGTTGATGGTAGTTGGTGATAGTTGATGATAGTTGAACATCTAGCGCGATTGTTCTTCTGCTTGTTCTGTTTGTGCTAGGTGTTCGGTCATCAGGACTATGTCATGGTCAGCCAAGATTTGGTCGTTGAGGATTGTTAACCAGGACAGTGGATGTTGATGAGCAAATGATGCGGGATGGGGATGGCTGGGTGCTGGGCGAACACTACGCGACACCTTGATTCAGTGTGAAAGTCCTGATAATGGTCGAGGATAATTCGGGTCAATTCCAATGACTATTGATATTCCTGAGAAGGAATGAAGGTATATGGGTTGATCGCGATCAACAACCCTAGTCGTCAACGGCTATGATGATAATGATAAATTCTCACAAAAGGGGTATTGACAGAAATCATTCTGCAATCCATCGTGCTGCATGGGACATTGCTGAGTGGTATAACAAACAGTTACACCTGGTGGAACATTTGACGACATTCTTGGTGCACGCGCACTGCTCACGTTTGGATGCTTTCGATAAGAAACCGGACACAGGGGAGACATCAATACAGGACAACAAGTTTTCTTTGCGGACAGCTACAGACTGGCAACCTTTGGGTGCTGTGCCCATTTCACCAGTCATCTTGCCCAATGAGCTGCTAGAAGCCTTTTTGCCTGGGGCGGGATTCCTGCAGTGCTTCACAGCGTGGTGCATGCCACTGGAGTGGCCCGACTCTGATGACATTAGCGGGGGTATTTCTTGGTACCAGCTTTCGGTTAACTTCGTTGGGGTAACTGGTTCAACCACACCGAGACCTGTGAACTCAGTGCCACATGGGCCCTTTGCTGATTCTTTCCTTTCCAATGCTGCTGCTCTTCTTCCTGCGGGACCTTGGGATATGCCGAAGGTCATGCAAACTGCAGTGGGATTTGTTTCCAAGTACCATGGCCGTGACCTCATGCCGGTGGATAAGCAGAAGAAACGCTGGTTTTTGAGACCACTGGGATACTCAAAGAAGGTAAGCGGCTTTGTAGTGAGACCTCGACTTCCCCGACAGGACATGCATTTTCGAACTTTGCACACTTTGGTGAAACCTGACTGTCTCTTGATACCTGAGCCTTTTTGATGAGAATTTGACCGGACAACGCGTTCTTTCTCCCTGGGACGAACTCTCGCATGCTGATAGATACAAGAACTACAGAAATCTTGGGCACTTCGTGAGAAAGCATGGTGTGGTACCATAGCAGTTCCTTTTGGCCCGTTTTCCGGTCGCCTCGGGTCATTTTGTTCCAGAGTTTTCATGTGTGCCCGCCTAATAGGCTAGCACATGTGTAGCCAACTGACTGTGGCGCTTGAGGAGTCACTTGTGACTAAGGATGATTCATGGGTTGATGGTTGTGATTTGTCTGCTGGACTCATCAATGACCAAGAGCAAGTTGAGGATTTGCTCCACTGCTGCGCTATGTACTTCCACAATGGCTGGCATTGATCACCAAAAAGGCGGTTTGGGGGTTCAGTTACAACAAAAATTTGTTGCCTCGGTTCCCTTTGGCATAGGTTAGTTGTACTAGTTGTTTCGTGGTCTCCTTTGAAATGGAAGACCAATCACAAACAAATTCGAGTGACTCCAGCCTCTTGTTCCTTAGATTTACGATGATGTCCTGTGATTTCTTCTTGATGTCTTTCTGATTTCTTCCTGATTATCTTGTTAAGTCTTCTTGTTAAGTCTTCTTGTTAAGTCTTCTTGTCAAGTCTTGTTCCCTTCATTCTTAGGTTTTGTATGGTTTTGTGGTATGGAGCTCACCGGCAAGCGACGTCACTCAAAGCCAGCGGCCTGGCAAATGCTGAAGCCATTGAGAAGGGAGCTGAGACAAGCGGGAACAAATCAGCTGGGAAGAGGAAGGAAACACATCGAGGAAGGAAACAGAGGAAGGAACACTCTAAGTATAGGGGAAGAAACATAGAGAGTCTTAGAGGAAGGACTTCTTGGGAATTTTCCTCAGCTTTTGCCATGGCTAAAATCGCTAAAATTGTTGGGGCACGCCAAACTCCTTTGATTTTCCCACCGAACACCGAAGGAAAAACGAGAAAGTTCAAGCCCCACACCTTGCCGGGAGGTAGCGCGCCCCTCTCACGAGCCTGGCAGGCAATGATGGCGCATGATCCATAGTCGGGAACATAGGATAGCACTGGGATGATGATGGGGAGGAGGAGGAGGAGGAGGAGGAGGAGGAGGAGGACGACGACGACGACG
>VSDK01014520.1:150979-171663 GCA_009767595.1 Symbiodinium kawagutii | reverse complement strand
ATGGTGATGGTGATGGTGATGGTGATGGTGATGGTGATGGTGATGATGACGACGACGACGACGACGACGACGACGACGACGATGATGATGATGATGACGACGACGATGATGATGATGACACTGATAAGGAAACAAAGACTGTGACAAGCATGCCGAAAAAGTTGCCACATGAAGGGATGATCAAATCAGACGTACAAGATGGGGTTCCATGATGTTTGTCACTATCTCACGGTCTCCAGGATCAATTTTGAATGGACATGGCTCGCCAGGTCCCTCACAAGGTCGGGCAGGCTCTGGCAGTGACATCACTATGCAAGACCATGTGCAACACAATGACATCATCCGAAAACGATTGTCGCGATTTTTCACTGAAGAGGCAATGATTGACTAGGCTCGGAATCTAAAGTCTCAGTCTTTTTTCATCGCCGATGCTTTGTCACCCCGCCTCCCGGATGAGATTCATGAGCTCAGCTCGTTCTTTTTCCTGAGCACGGTGCCATATGCAAAGCTCATGCGCCATTTCCCAGGGTCACGGCACTGCTCATGTCTGGTCCCGCTCTAACCTCCCACTGAGATACCACTTAAAGGGATCTTGGCAGCTATTCTCGAGCAGCAACTATCACCATTTGTTTCTGATCAGCCTTTATAGCCCAACAACTGCATGCAATATACCATATGCAAACTACAAACTGAACACATGCACACATACAGTTATCTATATTTGCATACGTGATCATACCTGCATGTTTGCAGTGCATGTTTAAGTCTATGTGTGTACCCAGTCGCAGCCCTGCGCCAGTGGCCTTCCGCGCATAGTGTTGCCAGGTCCGGTGGACGGAGGCATTCCATGTCTGAACCACCATCACACTGAGGTAGATACAAGCACCTCAAGGAAGCACCCAATCGGAGCACCCAAGGGGAGCAGGCTCCCTTCTAAGGAAGGGCAGAAAGGAGTGGAGGATGCAACACCTGTCCCATCACATTTTGACCCTCGAAGCTTCTGATGTTGACATGTTTGCCTTTGTTCAACCCCGGTGCAAGTGTCACCAAATCCTCTCGGCCCCCCTCTGCCTATGGTTGCTACAGCTGAGACTCTCCAAATTGCATCATAGACCTGCAGAGGAATGGGGAAGCAACAAATTCAGAGGACACTTTCTACATCCAAGCAACGAGGAAACAATCTTAAAATTGCTAGCAGAGAGCAATCACACCAGCCTTGTAACGGTAGAGCGCGAAACTGTACCAGTTGAACTTCTTGTACCATGGAATGCTCTTGGGCTTTGCTGATCTCAAAATGAGGCTTCTCAACCTCAGGTCGATCTGCAAGCTTCAGCCTCAATGTTTCCTTCTTCCTGAAAAAAAATCTGCATCTTCCATCCATCTTCCATCCATCTTCCATCCATCTCTTACGATTTCTTTCATGTTTCAATGTTCCATCAGATCCCATGTCTTCCCTTGGGCACCACATCAGTCGTGTCCTCAGGTTGCCACATGTCCCACGGCCAGGCTCCACTCGGAGCTGCCCTCGGACGACTTCGTCCGCTCTGAAGCCAAAGCTGCACCGCTGAGATCCCCAAACCCGAGAGAAAGAGATAATGGGAGATAAAAGGATAAGAGAAAGAGATACAGTAAAAGAGAGATAAGAAAAAGAGAGAACTGTGAAAAACAGAGATAACAAAGAAACAGATTTCATTCTATCACAAATCATCTGAAAGAGAAAGAGACAGAGTCTGTATAGAACAGTAACAGAGAAAGAGACAGAGAGAGACGTGGAGACATAGAGAGATGTATGGAGATGTCTGTCGCGTAACACCAACAGCTGACGCGCAAGACAGCTCACAATGGCCATGGCAACGGTCTGCACCTCCTTTTCCGTTGCGCCAATCTTTGGGCCGTCGGTGAAACAGCTACTCGACCACAGCACGGCCCGCGGCGCAATAGCCGAAGCCAACCCCCGGACCTAAGGGACACAGCGGGGCTCAAGGGACACTGGCCATCTATGACATTGTCTACCATTGTCTACCATCAATGACACTTGTCCAACCAAATGAAAAGCACTTCAAACCGTCCCAAGATGTCTCAAGCTTCTGATCATGATATTCATTGATGCTGGAGCCACCAGTGCCTGGGGTCCACCGTGGCCATGGAAGTGTTGTGGAGCTTGGGACTTTAAAAGTCAGCTGGGTAATGAAACATTTCACTATGTCAGTCAGGAAAGCTGAACCAAACTAAAACAGTTTCGATCATTTAACTGCCTGAGCTATTAATACAAGGATTTAAGTAAACCAGTGAACGATCTAAACCATTCAACTAGACTTTCAAACCATTTGGAGGTGCCATCCCCTTCAACAAAATGCATTTTAGGAGGAGGATGTTCATTTTGAGCCCCATCAAACCATCATGGCCCTGGATCCTGGGCCACCCGGCCATCCACAGCATTGCACCCCCAGGAGAGGCAAGGCCCCTGTTGCATCACCTCCTTCCGATCTTCGAAGTCGAAGAACTGCACAGGGGTCTCACTGGAATGACAGGTTAGCATCTTGATCTGTCCAAAAGATTTTGACTTCTTCGAGAGAAACATCATGGTCGGCCGAAAGAAACTGGACATGAAAGAACACCTTGACACAAGAAAAGCCCCGGCCCCCCGCCATGTACGTTTAGCATATGGTCGGTACAACCATCCGGACATCTGGATTCAATGGATGATTCATAAGCCGTATCATGCTTTGTCGATGAGATGCCCAATTATGATGCTCCGCGCGAATGTTTTAAAAATCCAAGCTTCAAACGCGCACATACAAAATCGTTTATGTTGTCACCTATCACCATCATCGTCGTCGTCATCGTCGTCATCATCATCATCATCACCCGCAATCATCGCTCTTATTACAATAATGTTACAAAAACTATCACCATGAAGCGTGCAACCACTTGCGTCGTCTTTTGCAAACACGCTACACAGACAACGGGCAGGCAGATAGATAGATTAGATTAGATTAGATTTGATTAGAGTAGAGTAGAGTAGAGTAGAGCAGAGTAGAGTAGATTAGATTAGACGAGATTACATTAGCTTAGATTGGATTGGATTGGATCGGATTGGATTGGGTTCTCTCTCTCTCTCTCAGGTGATCAGGTGATCAGGTTAGGTTGATTTGAATAGATTAGATTGGCTTGGATTAGCTTAGATTAGATTAGATTAGACTAGATTGGATTAGATAGATCGATAGATAGATGGACAGATATGACCGATAGATATGAACGATAGATATGACCGAAAGATATGACGGATAGATGGCCGATAGATAGATGAATCGATCGATGATTTGGTTGCATGGCCAAAAATGCAAACATATCATTCCTCAGTTTTACATTAAACACTATATTCATGTAAAAAATGAATACATAAAAACTTGAGGAAATGTATAGATATCGGAAGACACCATCTTTTGATGTCATCATCATAATTCATCATCTATTTGTGTGATTTTGGGTGCGCCTATGCATGTGCAAATGTTTGTGTCCGCGATGGGGAGCAGTTTGCTACTGCCAGGCCTCTGTGGCATCCAGGTGTGCGCCATCTGGGCCAACACCTGCAAATGTCAGATTCTTGCTACGCATTTCCTCCAACCCAAATATATTCGTCAATACAATCCACTTCTACACTTAACATTAATCTTTTACAATTCATTTGGATTCTAAAGATTGCTATAGACTGTATCTATTCATGACATGTTAAGGCAATGTTGCTCCTTTTCTGCCAGAGATGCACCGATGCACCTTTTCCAAAATAAACCAAAAAAAAAAAAAAAAGGACTAAATTGTTTGCCCAGGGATGCTCGTCAAGGCTATTGAGCAGCCACGCTAGCGACTCAATGCGCCTCCTGCGATCAGTACAACCACATCACTCAACCTCGGCATGTCGTGCTCCAAGCCACAGACTGATACATGAATGACATCCGCCTTCGAGCGTGGAGGATCAAGAGCAACCCAGGAATTCTGAACCCATGGGAGTGACCAAGCTTGCAGACTTGAGAGGTATCTGGTACCGTGACCCCCTTTTGGCTTCGCTTCTGCTCTTTTGCTGACCACCTCTACCAACATACCATGCCCACAATATGTTAATATGCCAACATGCAAATGTAGATGCTGACACCCCAAAACCTGCCAAAATCCGGTCTGTGATGATTGGTAAGAATTTGTTTGAGTGTATCTTCCACATATCAAAATACAACATATTGTTCAACCAGCGTATCAGCCAGAGACGTTGCAAATGTAAATCGCTATCGTTATTTGGGTAATCTAGGCTTTTTGTCAACACACATTATTGCAATATACAATCTAAGCCCATATAAAAACACAAGCCCGTATATTATCACGTTTAATAGACTTTGGTTTTGTTTAACCGAATAACATGCAGCATTGTTTACATTATGTTACCAATATTACTATACATGCTTAATGTTTAACATAATATTGCTTGAAATAATGCAATAGTATGCCATCTGGAAATTATCACTATTCAAATAAACATCAAGAGACTATTAAACTATCAAATAACTAAGCTATTATTTAGATAATATCTTTTTAAACACTATTTAGTAATATCCTCCTAAATGTATTTAATAAATTTACATTAAATTTACTATATCCTAAATATTTTCTATATTTTAAATCTCCTCTGAAATCGTCTGGTTTCTGGTTCCCGGCTAAGCTTCCGGGCCTCACTGCTGCCAGCCCAGACCGCGGGATCAACATGGAAGGCCCGGGCCTTGGGGGCGATCCATGGTGGGCCATAGGTGGCATCCATGGTCCCTTCATGGGTCCCCAGATTTCATGAGAAAATGCGATGAATCATCAGCTTTTTGGATCACTTTTTGTTTAAATCGTTTTCGAGCGATTGAGCTGATGAAATTTGTGGGGAGAAGAGCTGGACCTACCACTGGTGGGACGTGTTTTACACGTAGCTTGGGGCAAATCAGCAACTGATAGACACACTAAGCTCTAAAAACTTCAGGCTTTGATGATACCAGCAGCAGCAGCACCTTGGATGCCTGGCGCGAAGTGCCTCAGATTTTCCTGGCTCGCTTGGCTCACATAAGCCTGAGGCACCTGGAGAGAAATCTGCAGCCAAACGACCACAGGATCTGACCAACTGAATCAAACAGAATCAGATCCAATCTACGAATCAAGTCATGAGTGTATCCAGGCCCACCTCTCGCTCTGGCGCTTCTCCTGCACAGTGGGGCTACTGCGAGTGAGTCAGAAGAGTTCAGCTCTTGGCCATCGCCTTCGTCTTCAGCCTCTTCAGGGTCTTCCGCTTCAGGTTCTGCAGGTTCTTTCGCTTCACCTCCTTCTTTCGCTTCAGCATCAACTTCTTTTTTTCCTTCTTTTCCTTCTTCTTTCATGTCCTTCCCTCTTCCGCCTCTTCTTTCTCCATCTGCTTCTGCTTCTCTCCTGGGATCTTCCGTGGCGGAAGCCTCCGTGGCCGAAGCCTCCGTCGGCTGCGCCTCCAGAGCCTCCAGGGCCTCCAGCGCTGCCTCCGCGGCCACCTGCGGTGCCTCCACGGTGTCTGCCACGTCGCCCGTGGCGGAGCTCGATGCGTCGCCGGTGGCGCTGCCATCGGCCTCCGCGTCAGGCGCCACAGCTGGCGCTCGACTCATGCGGCGACTCAGCCGGCGCCCGCCACCGGCCATGCCGTCCTGCAGCGAAAGCATCTGTCACAAGCACTTGAGGCCTCATCTTTCAGATGATTTGTCCCTTCCCAGTCCTTCAAATCATCTGAATCATCTCGCCTCAGTTCACAGCAACTTCTTTGCAAAGAAAATTTCAGCCATGTTGCTGAGTTGCAGGCGTAATGACCTCGATCCACTCACTTGTCTTAAGCCTCTGGCCTCAGCACACAGAAAACCCGAAAGCACCAGAATTGTAGGAAATGGTGATCCAGACTGACGAGTGTTGGGTGTGGTGGGTGAAGCTCATGAACTTTTTGTTCGGTGGTTCGTTACTGGTAGTATCCCTGGCAATGGCTTGTGCCAACGGATTGATTGATACGAAACACATAGGAAAACTACATCAAAAATCATCAAACCGTGGTTTGTACCCTTGACCATCAAGGTTGGATACCTTCTCTAGGTATCAACCACACGGTGGTTGCCTTTAAACATATAGATATGGCTATCAAGCTATTTGTGGTTCTTAGAGTCCTGCACAAGGATCCAGCTTCCAACGACTCACTGAGTTTCAGCTCTTCAGTGTCTCCTTGGGACGCCCACCGCGCTCATTGGTGCCGCCGATGATCCATACCCGGCTGCAGCCGTGCTTGTCCTGCCACCCACAAAACCCTGAGCACAAAGTGGACGCCACAAATCGGAAGCCGATCGTCACGATTGACACCACCGGCACACCACCGGCACACCACAAGCACACCACCGCAACAGAAACTCAAATGGAAAACGGAATCAAGAAACACGAGAAAAATCACGAAAAAAAGGGAGCTCAAACCACCTGCTCTGGCTTGGGCAATTCGACTGCAGCGCAGGCTGCTCGCCTCAAGAATGGGCGCGAGCACCAAAAAGCCATGTGGGTGGCTGGGGCTATGGATGTTGTTAGCTATGAAAGTCTCGACCATTCGCAGCAAACAAGCAATTCTCACACCAATACGGGAATAAACCTCCAAACAGTCCAAAATGGATGATTCCTGCCCCAAAGAACGGCCAGCAATGTAAAAATATGTATCTAAGTCTAAGTTTGCGTAAAAATTGAATATAGTATAATATGTTGAATAGGAAAGACGTATCGCGATTTGCGGTTTCGGGGGGCAGGTAAGGACACCACATGTCACGACCGGTTGGCCCGCCTCTCAAGCATCTCTGGGCCGGGCACGGCACTGGCGCGCCTCAGCTACAGCCAAAGGCCCTGCGATGCAAAACCATGGGCTGAGTTCGAGGCCCCAAATCTGCCGGGTGCATTGGAACCTGCGACTGCTGAAAGGTGTCGGCATTGTTCCTAGTAGATCTCTATCTATCTCTATTTCTCATAGATTACTGATAGGCCATGATAGGTGTTTAGATTTCGCGCTGAGAGCTAACACACCGCCTCCTGGAAAGCCACAGCGAAACCAGTTTGCAACTTATCTGAAGCGCGTTTTCCGGCTGTGTGATTTTTCCAGGCTGTGGCCCGGCTTCTGGGGGCCACAGCCAGTTGGACCACTTTGAAACGGCTTCGGGGTCCAACCGAGCAATTTGAAGCGATATCATCGCCACATCCTCTCGGATGTCGGCTGGGGGATGTACTTTATCTGTACCCATCCATCCTGTACACCAGAGTCGGCACGGGCAATGCAATCAATGTTGGAAACATCCCTCATTGTAGTGGGCCGTTGGGCAGTTGGCATCAAAAGGCAACAGGTCCAGTATTTTGGTCATGTTGGAACTGCACACAGTGGACGACTGAGTAGGTAGAAATAGTAGGGGTACAAATGCAGTTGAGCATATGCCAAACCCTAAAGCCTCACCAAAGGGAACAAAGAAAGCGAACGTCTCTGCGTGATTTTGCCTTCCTGTACCTTTCGAGTTCCATCCGGTCCAAAAACAAGACAGGACTCAAACTTGGATGACTTGGGGAGTCTTCACAAAGAAGTAGCAAATTGATGCAAATTGTGAGACACCCAGACAGCTGACCATCTAAATGGAGTCAGGGTTAAAACAGGGGCGGCTGTGGAGACCCTGGGCAACTTTGGAGCCACAGGACCTGTCCTCGTGGGGCTCAGGCGCCGACGTGCTTCTCCGTCGCTTCTGGCACGATACGCTGACACTCAAAGTAGAATCGTTTCTCATCTGCTGCTCCCATGGAGAAAGTCTTGCGGGGAAGCACCCCTTCTCTTACCACAGTTCTCACCAGGTCGTTCTTGTCCATGATTGGGAACAGAAATGCCAAGGTCTTTTCGTCTCCCGAAGTCTTTTCTGCAATGACTTCCTCTCCGTGGACATAATCCACAGATATCTCAGAATGAGCTGCAAGGTAAGGATCCAGCCAAGCCGTCAAAGTAGCGACCTCCAGGATCAAATCGCTCTTCACCGCCAGAATGCCACTGAAATTCTTACTACGGAATTCAATGGCATGAATTCCAGGTTCTTTGGTGCCCTGCAAGGTGTGACCCGGTCTCACTTGAACTTCCCAGTTGCGTTTCTTCATGTCGCACTGGAAATCTTCCAAGGCCTTCTGCACATCCACGTTGAACAGCAAGCGGTGAATGGGTTCCATGGTCATCCCCGGGTCGTGGATATTCACCAGCTCGACCAAGGCATGCCGCGCTGGATGGTTGGGACCGGCTCCTTGTTGTTTCAAGGATTCCCAGCAGCGTTTCGCCGTGGCCAGGGAGTGGTTGCCATCGCCCACCTGAGCCATCAAACTCAGACATCTTGGGACCCAACATGACCCAACTTGGGACTCAACAACCACGCGCACAAATGGGACAGAAATGGGACCCAAACAGGGACCAGTGGTGACCACTTCAGCTCTCGGAGGGTTTTACTTGGTGTGGCCTAGGCGAAAACCTTCCGTTTCATCAGGATGTCTATGGCTATGGCTGGTCGTAACACCATCTGGGTGCCACCTGAGGATCCCCACCGGGTAGAGGATCACCCCTTGATCTTCCCGGGCACCATATTTCTTTCGAAAGGTTTCCGGGCAAGCCAATGCTCGTAAGGCTTCGGCCACGCTTTGAATATCTTCGTTCCTGGGGGGTCTTCACAATGGATCAGCACGGCAAAGTGCTCAAATTTCAACACATCGGTTGTAACGTATGAGTGTTATGAATGCATGTGTATGTCTAATTTGTCCTTATGATTTTTCTTCCTTGTTTGTTCTTATTCTATTTTTGGATTCGCACCTGTGTCTTTGGCCATTCGGCTACATCTCAGCTTCACAGCCGCACCCTGCAGCCGAGTATCTTTGCGACGTGCCAACCTTTGAGGTGTCCGCTCTCCTTCATCAACTGGAAGTCATAAAGCTTCGGAAGCGACGCTGAACGGGCAGCCAAGGGCTCAATGACGGTCTTGGATGGATCGTCAATCAGCACCTGGCATTGGCAACACACAAGCTTCAACGAAGCTTCCAACACTTGAAACCACGACATATGGAATCTTCTTGCAGTACAAATGGAAATTGCTAGTTGCTGTCATTGACATGTGCACACGAGTCCTTACTACCATCCTCAGTCCTTGCATATCCTTACTACCATCCTCAGTCCTTACATGTCCTTACTAGCATCCTTAGCACCATCCTTAGTCTTACTAGCATCCTTAGATATCCTTCGCCAAGAAAAGAAAGGAAGCTGCACCAGGATGTGCGGCAGCTCCAGGGGAGACTGCTCTCGAATGGCGATGCGCGGTGGGAGACGCTCCGGGATCGTCTTCTCCGTGGGGCGAATCAAACTCTGCGAGTTCTTCTCGAACGAATACAACTCCAGGTCCAGGGCTACCAGCAATCCTGGAGCTATGCAGGGCTATGCAGGGCGGAGTGCAGGGCAACGTTGAGGTGTTTCTGTGTGTGTTGGGTGTTGGCAGTAGATGGCAGTAGTACGTGCTATTGCTATAGCAATTCTTGATGATTCCTGTTATTCTGATCACCCTTCGGTTTTTTCTGTCCTGTTTTTGTTGTTTGTGTTCTTGTGCTTTACCCCTCTTGTTGTAGGCGCTGTATATGTGCCGCTGGTGGTGGTGGTGATGATTACAGTGGTGGTAGTGGTGGTTGGTGTTTGTATCTGTCGCCCTACTTTTTTTTCATGTGCCGCTGGTGGTGGTGGTGATGATTGCAGTGGTGGTAGTGGTGGTTGGTGTTTGTATCTGTCGCCCTACTTTTCTTCGTAATTATTTTACTTTTGTCTTGTTGCTGTCATTGATTAATTTTTGTTAACTAGTTCTGTTCTTTCCCTTGTCATCTCTATTTGCTTTGTTCTTGTTCCTCTCTCTGCATCGCCGTCTCTAGGAGATCGGCATTCATGCTGATGGCGAGGAATGCCTGTTCTTCTTATTTTGCTCCTAGTGCTCTTGATCTCTGTTGTGGTGGATGGTTGAGGGCTCCCGATCAGTGTTGTTGTTGCTTGTTGTTGCCATTCTTGTTGTGATTCTTGTTGTTGCCTGTACGTTGCTTTGATTTTGTGCAAACTTGGTATAACACATCCGCAGCATCGTGGTCACCAAAGCCATCTCAGTTTTCAGACACCTTGAAGACAATGCATAGCTTGAATGCTTGAACTCAAATTTTGCGCCTTCCTACCAGTGGAGAAGATAAAAAGAGGAACAACCACCGGACTTCAAAAGATAGGAATGGAATGATATGAAACGATATGAGATCCTATGAAGTCAAATAAAATCCTATGAAATCCTATGGTCCTATAAAATGATATGAATTCATCAAAAATTTGAATGAAAGATTGTGAATCTGAGATGAAGCTCTCCTTTGCGACTGGCCACATGCGGTGTCTGCCGGTCGATGAGAACAAAGCCCGGATCGAGCGCTTCAAGGACTCTGTCGCGCTCATATTCGCACATCTTGTCGTTGATTCCCCGAATGATTTTCTGGTTGGTTTTGGCATCACCAAGGTAAACTTCGGGGAAAATGAGATTCAATGTGGACGGTTCATCCTTCACAAAGTTCTTCACCGATTCCCAGTACTGAGGTTGGGAGGTGTATTGATCACATGCGATGACGCACCACTTGGTGAGGTCGAGACCTTTGCGTGGCAGCACCACTTGTGGCACCTTCAAACCCAAGTCCGACAAATCGGACCTGTTGGCGCAGCCGTTCGCATGCGTTCGCCGGGGGCTGCGCTCACCTTAGGCGGTGCTGGTGGTTTGACCCGTCGCTTTGCATCAACGGTAAACAGAGGCCATTGACAGCACATATTTGAAGCCAAAAGTAAAGAGGGGTCACTGAGCAGTCTGTTCGTCATAGAAAACACTCTGACTATCTATAGTAAGGAACGACGTGCAAGAAACACAATTTTCAGCAAAAGTTCCTGTGCAAATACACTACGTATTTCTCATGTGGTATTCATGTGGTCTCCTTCTGCATCTTCCATTCTGGATCTGTGTCAGGGCGATAGAATCCAGCCAAGTCACGGTCCTCACGTCCGTTCAGCATGTCTGCGCTGGGGAAAGAAAACAAGATGTTCTGTGAATTCTGAGCCCAGAAGAATGTCCACGGCGGACGCGATGAGCGATGACATCAGTGACATCTCCAGAAAAAACGCAAAAAGCATCTTGATGGTTGACCTATGTTTCCCTATGTTCCCTGCAGGCACTTGATGAAAGCCACCCTGAGCCCAAACAAATGGAAACATAACTGGGCAGAGATCACCAGCAACCAAAGAAACAGCAAACATCTTGAGATATTTGTTTTGGGGATTGGTGGGACACGGTGGGACCGTCATGCGGGTGCATTGCGACCAGTCTGAACGGCGCAAAGGCGGCCTCCTCGTTTTCAGTCGGTAGCCCCGAGCTGTCCTCACCGAACACTGTGGCCCCCCCACAAGTGCAACAGCGAAATGCACAGAGGATGCCTGCCTTGGAATCTGCACAAAGATTTGAATATTTTGAGCATTGCATTGCATTGCCTCTTACGTTCTTGGAGGCGGTGCTGGACGTGCTACATCCCATTTTGGGATTGCATGCGACTGGCCGTCATGATGGCCATCCCCCAAATAGTCACCAGTTGGCATCAACTTCCAGAGCGCATTGTTTTCTGTATCTGAGGCCGCCATATTGAAATATCTAAAGCTCTAATCTTCATCGAAAGCTTTGGGCTTGGCTAAATTCAAAGTTAGCAACTTTGGCTCTTCTCACTGTGGGACTGGGTGCTTTGACCCTGGAATTTCGTGCACGAACAGCACAACAAAGGCATGAATCATAAATCAACCATCGGAGCTTGACTCCAAATCGGAGTCATTGCTTTGCTCATTCAGTCGGCTTCGCCACCTTTCCAAGTTAACTTCTTCGCTCAACTTTCCTGGAAAGTCTCGAAGAAACTCTTCTGCTAACCTCCGTTCTGCCTCCAAATTGTATTCTGGATGGCTTGAGGCCACTTCAATGTACAAAGATGGAGGGTACGTTTTGTGAGCCTTGATGAGGACAGCTTGATAAGTTGGTCTAATTTCCTCCAGCCAAACGTAAACTTGCATGCCAAGGACGAAGTAGGCAATGGCTGCTTGCGAAACCATCAGTGCATGATCCGATGTAATGGGAGTTTCCTGAAGGAACAATTCATACGATAGTATAGAAGTGGCCCAACACATGCTGATGACCACCAGGGTCATGAATATAAAGCGTCCTACAAAATTGCAGCATGGATGCTTCCTTTCCGAAGTTTCTGAGTGGCAACCCCGGACATCACAAGGAGATAGTTTTCGCAAGTTCAGAAACAAGACGCCCACGAAAGCACACAGACCAAGCATCAGCACCACTACCACGTGCTGCGGTAATTCCTTGGAATTTTTGAGCTGACAAATGCGAACAGCTGCTGGTCCAATGGCGAGACCGATGCTAAACGACAGTGGCAGGAAGAAAGTGGCCATCAAAACACGTTGAAACAAACACAACCAACGCACCTGTGATAAGCTCAAGCTCCGTTCGTGCAGGGATGAGAAGAACCCATGGGCCGTGGCAACAACAAAGCTTCCTGCATCTATGGCCGCCGGAGACTGGTGGACCAAGGCATAGGGCACGTCATAGGATTGAAAGTACAGATGATCCCCCACCAGGATGGCACGATTTCGCTGCTGTAGTTCTCTGATGCTCTGCACATACAGCAGGCAAGGAGTCAGAATGGCCACCAGCGCTCGAAGCTCCGGCAAGACATAATAACAGGCACAGACTCCAGGAATCACTTCGGCAGCGAAGACTTTCAAAACACAAAAACTCCAGAAGAAAACAAAAATGACGGCCACAAGCAAGCAAAAGGTAGAAGCACATCCCAGGACCAAGCTGAGAAATTCCGATCTTCCACGCAGCAAACAAAAGTCATGAAGGATTCTGAACAGGGCCCAACCAGCAATGGCCGAAGCATATGTATACTGTAACCCTGACTCTGCGGTACCCTTAAATGGATTCACAATGGTGTTTTTCACCTCCAAGGAATCACAGGTCTCAGCCATTTGCTGCTGGGAATAAGAAGGGCAAATCGGACGAACAAAAAACTCATCGTCACATGCCGTGTCCAATCTCCCATTCACAATCACGTGGTATGCCTTGGCTAATCCCGCTTTGGCGCAGTCTTCATTGGGTGGTGCGACACCACGGCCAAAAATCTGCATAAAAGTGCAGGCTCGGTGATTGCAAGATTCGAAGGCAAAGGCATCCATGTTGGGCAGTTCCAAGACTACTACGGCAAAGGGATAGGACACAATCACCGTCTTCAGCACCATCTTTGCATAGGCCTTCATTGGGATCATCGTGGTCACTCCTCTTTGGGAGGCACGCACCGAGTCGTAGCTGGCCACTCTCCAAGGGCCCAAAAAGCGCTGCGGATGATCAGACCGTGGCAGATGTTTACTGTTTACACTTCACGGCTGAAGGGCGAAAATGAAAAGTAGAAACACTTCAAAGGAGAAAATGCAAAGAAAATCCTGGAATCGAGGTGCTGTGGAAACGTTACTGGCTGACAAGAATCAGTGGCTGGATCTCCCTCCGCTCCTGGAAACTGGGCTCGGCCACGGCCGTGGGCTTCAGCTTGAAGAGGTTGATGAATTCCGTGGAACTAACGCCTTACCACTGCATGGCTGAAGCCTACAGCCTCCGAATGCCTCCTATCCCCGTGCCCTCCAAATGCCCGGCTGTGCACTCCTACGAATGGCTAAGGCCAGCACTAGCAAACCTGCCAATATCTATCAAATACTATGCCATGCTTGGGCAAACAGAACGCAAATGGGGCCTCTCAAACACAGACTTCATGACAACATCGCTGACAACAAAACTGGGCCAGGCCAACTCATCAAACCTCAACAGCCCAAGGCTTCAAAGGCGTTTCATTTGTCTTGACATGAAGCTCTCAAGGAGGACCTGACCCAGGTTCCAGCTCATCGCAATCCGTTTTATTTATCGCTGCTGGCCACATCTTTGGATAGGCTGCTGGCCCCCCAGCAACCATAACTTCATCTTCACCATACCTCAGAAGCGGCCACTGAGTTGCGCTGAACTGCTGCTTGCAACAAGTTCCACCACCGTTTTTTGGATTTCGACTTTGCAGTTGGTGCATGACAAGCGGGGTTGTCCACCAGTTGGGGAGGATTTGCATAGTCGGACTTCCAGTTGCAAGGTTGTGGACTGCCACATATGTACCCAAATCATCGGTGGTTTGGGATCATTTTCTATTCTTGGCTACTCCCCAATCTGAGCTTCAGGCATGGAAGCTACACAACAAGCTCTTCGTGTTAGCAACGATGGCCCAGGGAATGACTTCATGGCCTTCATCGTGGGCAGCAACTGCAACAACCGCCAGAAGAAGAAGAAGAAGAAGAAGAAGAAGAAGATACAGTGGAAGAAGAAGGAGGAAGAAGATAGTTTCACAGAGAAGAACACAGAAGGAGGGGGAGGAAGAAGACGGAACAGCTGCTGCTTCCACTTCTGTGACTTTCATTCCAACATCCTCCCCTTGGAACTGCGATCGTCGGGAAACCGATCGCGTTTACAGGTCCCACTGCCATCGGGGCCTGCAGGTCCAAGACTTCTGTGCTGCGCCCTGCATCTGTGCCATAGCCGCCCAGCACCAAAACCTCAGGGCGCAACTGGTTAGTACTTAGTACATGTTAGTACGTCAAGTTCGAACTCATGGGGCACCAATGGGAGCCAAACAAACTTCATTGACCTTGTCTCACTCTTGTTCTTACTTTTTTGCCATTGAAAATATGGATTTTTTTCACTTTAGGAAATCAACCATTTTTGGGCATGCTGTCCCTGGCTTGGTTCGCCATCGATCTTTTCATGCTTGAGCTGTCCCCTTGAAGCAGCAGCTATGAATCGGGTGCCCGGGAGCAAGGCACAAAAAATGACCGATACTAGTGACTTAGGGGGTATGCAATGTCTAGAATAGCAAGAGCAAGTAACGATGTACAAGTTGCTTTTATCAAATTGCAGAATACCATGCACAAACCACCCTGAATGCGCCATGCCACCCGAAAATTGGTAGGACCCAACATACCAGGAGTCAGGTGGACCTACAACAACCCATGGACACTACAGCCTTCTCAAGGAGGTCAGCTGGAGTTAAAGTTTGACATGGCACTACTCTTGGACCCCCTGGTTGACACAAGAAATGCCTAGCTGCGTTGCTTGGTTCCAACCATCCGAGTTGTTGATTATCACTGCTATCACTGACTCACAGCGATCAAGTCCTCTCAAGTCCTATGAATAATTTGATGCTTACCATTCATTAGATGGTTACAGCAATGGTTCCAACTTGCCTGGTTACTTCCATGGTTACTTCCAAGCAGCTGGTTGTAGCCTCTGTCCCTTGGTTTCCCTGGGCCCCGGCCCACGGCATGGGCAGTTCCGCTTCGTCGTCCGGTAAGGGCAGCGGCAGCGTTACAGCAGCAGACCCGGCGCGAGCGGTGGACCTTGACGAGCAGAGCATCCAATTTGCTGTAAAACACGCTAGGTTTATCAGCATATATCACACCCAGATTTCTAGGTTTTATATGCAGATCATCTTTATCCATCTGGGGATGATCCCAAATGGAGCATATAAAGATGATGTCAAGATGATAGCATCATCTCATCTCCTATTTATTTACTTGTACTTTTGAAGATGATATCTCCAAAATGGATACTCATGACGATTTTTTGGGAAGTATGGAGAATTTGATTCTGGAGGTCTCCCTGTTCAAAATTTATGATAATTGATAGCCATTTATTGTTTGTATGTTACTTGAAAGCTTGCAAGAGTTGCCAATCAGGGGTAAAATGAACCATTGGAGGTAGGAACCAACATCAACCAAACCATGAACCATCCAAGTGGCAGTGCAATCAAAATGAGCTGCGTAAGCATCTTTCATCATCAACTACATTGCCTCACATTGCGTAAGAGAAGAAACTACATTCCTGTCGAACATCCATGACACATTATTACATAAGAAACCAGCCCTAAACATGCTAAGAAGGAGAATTCTGCCACAACAGCCCTAGTGGTAAGGATGTCCATTGCAACAAACTGGAAACTAGAGTACTTAGTTTCATTCCTGACAGTTGTAAATTCTTTAGGGTTGCTAAGTTGTTAAATACGCATCAGTCACCTGAGGAACACTTTTGAACTCGCACACCAGCTTTATACAATGCCACAACCCCAAGGAAAGCGTCTTAAAGCTCTGTCTGAAGGGCGAGAAAAGTTGTATACTGTAACCCTTTACCTAGTAGGGTAGCACAGTTACACCAATGTCCTTCACCCCCCTCCAATTTGGACTATTTTTACTGCAGGAAAAACCTGACAAGCGGTCAAAACTCAAGATCCCACCAAGCACAAAAGTCTGATGACAAGAACAACCCAATCATGCCCCATCCCATCAACGTGGACCAGATCTTGGCTGTTGCTCAGTGTGAATCACAGAAGGTCCTATCAGCGTAGCTCTATGTGAAGGTTGCGTGGGAGATGTTTCTCTCAATGTGGCCCCATATATTCTGAAGAGTCAGTCACATGTCAGACTAGCACATCTTGATTAAGCAAAGGCCCAAGGATTTCTACAGTAAAAAGTTGGCGGTCTGTGCCTACGAGCAGGCTGTTATGGCAAACAAACTCATCATAACTCATCCTCATTGATCCCTTCCTCACCCCACTTCCTCACTGGTCTGTGTCCCAGGCAGCTTCGGTCCAGGCTCTACAGAGCCGGTGACAAAGTCCACCACCCTGTGGGCAAAATGGTCGGTTCCACCTTCGTAGTGATGACTTCTAAATTGGAAGCAATCCTTGCTCAACATTCTGGTTGGTTTAGGCCGATGGATGTTGGGGTTTGTCAACGGTTGACGGCTGGTCAGGAAATTTGATTAGTAACTTTCACATGTATGGCCGAGGCATTGATTGCATCCACGAGTATAGCCGACATTGGTTCTTGATGGTGTTGCAGTTTTGCCGGGTTCCCGTGGTTCCTGGTTCTTGATGGCTACCACTGCTGACCAACGGCCAAAGCTGCCAAAGTAGACCGGTGTGCCGATGCCGGGCAGTACCAAAGGTATTGGATCTGATTCGGTAAGTATAGGTGTGGAGAGCCCGCAAACTTCAAGCCTATGCACAGATATGACGTCTGTTCTGTCATTGCCCTCATGAATTCCGTGATGCTAACTTATGCATATTTTTCTAAGCGATTTCGTACGATCTGATTGCGATGTCGGAACTCATCTGGTCACAGCCTGAGAGAATCAGCTGATCATATCTGAGAAATCGACTCCGTGGTATCCAGGGGCAGTCCGAACTCGTCAAAGCCTCCTACCTTGGAGCCATGACAAAAAAAGATCTTCCAGGACATTCCCAAGCTCAAGGATTGGAACGTAGACATTCCAAGATATTCCAAGAGTACTCTTACGAAACCATGGCCTAAAATATGCTGAAGTTCCCTGAGTGAATTTGACTAGATGTCCTCCTAAAACCAGCGATTTTACTGGCAGAGCCAATTTTGCCATATGCCATTTGGCACTCAGTGGGCACCTGGATTCACACCAAAGGTGGCACAAGTGTTAGTGCATAGCAATGGCTCCAAGGCTTTTCTTGCAGCAACTCGAGTGTGTCTCCTCAACCTTCTAAGGTCTTCTAAGCTCCATGCAACTAAGATCTGCCCCTCACCCAAAGCTGCTGCGCAGCAATGCCAGCGAGGTTGTACCTGCTCACATCGTCCGCTCTTGCCATGTTCACGTGCAATGACTGGGCGCACCAATGGAGGACCCGACATCCACATCTCAGATGGCCTCGGTGTGACCCATGGCCACATGGAGGGCGTTTGCCCACGAGGTCCCTAGGACCTACCTGGGACCTCCCAGGGACCTCCCTGGGTCTTCGGGCGTTCCCTGAGTCTTGCTCCGCCGCACGGAACGGCGACACACCTCCGCCTCCAGGGCCAGGGTTTGACCATGGGCACCGCCATCAGCTCCTGAAGAAAAACAAAAAACAAAGAAGAAGAAAAAGAAGAAGAAGAAGAAGAGGAAGAAGAAGAAGAAGAAGAAGAAAAAAATGTATATATATATATATATATATTTATTTATTTACTTATTTATTTGTTTATTGAATTCACAAACATCAAAAATTGAGGAGAAGAAGATTAGGAAAACAAAGGAGAAGATAAGGAGAAGATAAGGAGAACAGTAGAATTTCACAAAGTAGGAGTCCAGGTAGGAAGGAGAAGCAGGAGGAGTAGGATACGGAGTAGAAAAAGCGGCACCGGAAGGATTGTAGAAAGAGAAAGACAGAGCAAACAGCAGTACAGTGTGTACAGCAGCACATATTTTGGAGAGCACCAAAGTACTTCGACAGCCCCGCGTGCTTTTACGTAATCTTGATCTTTCAGCCATTTTGAAATTCAAAACCATCTGCTGAATGAATTCATGTGTTTTGAAACCGTGCAAAGAAGCATTGCAAATCCAGCCTTTCGAGCGAAGCATGGATCTAATGAGTTACATGATGCCTTGCCATGCCTTTACTGAACTTCCCCATGCTTTCAGCACTACGAAGTTCAGTCCTGCAATGCCAGCGCAAATGCAGCCGGCACTGGCCAAGCGACCCAGAACCTGGGACAGCCATCAAGCGTTCCGTGCCGTCTGAAGGTTCTACGAAGGAGGTCTCCTATGGACTCTTTGCCGAAGACTATGATTGCCAGCGCAAGGCAATTTGTGAATCTCATCTTGTCAATCTCATCTCCTGTCTGCCACTCTGGGCCTCTGACTGCCTCTTGCCGCAAGCGCTCCTCGTCAAGTCGAAGTTGCTCCTGAAGCGCGGGCGAAAACGGCAGCCTCGTCATGACGCGTCGTTCGTTTTCGTCCTCTTCCTCTGGAGTCAAGGCACGCCTCAGAAGCTCTTTCTTCAGAGTCCACTTTTCACGCCCGAAGACTCTGTCCCCCCTAAAGAAGGCTTGCATGTGGAATTCTGATTTCTTGCTATTTCTTATTATTTCTGACTCCTTTGGACTTAATTCTTTCTCTAAGGGAAAACCTCCAACTGCACGGCTGAATATGCTGAAAACTGGGCCGTGGGCGGCTTTGTGGGCTCCTGGCAGCGGAAACTTCTCACATGGGGGCGACTGGTTTGGGGGTCAAACCGTGGACCATCCCACTGTCTCAAATATCATCAAATCGCCTCCAAATCAGTCCCTTTCAGTCCCTTTCAGTCCCGTTCAGTCCCTTTGAGGCTTGAGGATCGTCCCTAGGATCGTCCCTTTCAGTCCTTGGAGGGAGTCTTTGAGGAAGGCTTCGATGGCGCTTTGGACGGAGTCTTGGAAGGCATGGAGCCGAGCTGAGCCACGAAGCAGCTGCAAACCAGCAGTCGCCCAACCCACAGCACTCACAGCACTCACAGCAACATGCTGATGTTTCTGATGCTTCTGATGCTTCTGATGCTTCTGTTGGATGAAGTTGCCAAATATCTTTTTTCAGACCGCAGGAGCTTGTCATCGGGTGCAATCAAGAGGCTTAACAAGAGTAAAGTCGCACAAACGAGCACATTGCTGCTATCAGCAAGTGCTCTATGTCTACATATATATCTCTGATTCGCGGCAGCGACTCCTCAAAGAAGAAACAGCAGATATCTAGCCACTCTTGTCCACCAAAGACTCTCTTTCTGTCTGCGCTCTGGCTGTCAAGCCATCATAGCTCTTGAAAAAGAGTGCTGCAAAGACTAAACAGAGCGATACGATTTGCAAGCCAGTAATGTAGTGGCCATATTTGACGTACGATGTGATGATTGAAAACAGCTGCCTCACATTCATGGTGGCGGCAAACACCACCGCTCCAAATTCCTTTACTTGCGAGAGAATGAACCACTGGCTGGAAACCTGCGCGATACTCAGTGTCACAGCATCACCCAGCAAACTGGGATGTCTGCCAGAGAACTTAATTGCCGAGAACAGAGAACCAGTGCTCAACAGGGTGATCATTGACACCGTGGCTGAGCACAAATTCACCCATAACATCTGATTGTACTTGGACAAGCCATACTCCTTGAAGAGTTTCTCTTGCATTGGCGAGGTGATGCCATCCAAAGCGAGGAACAAGAGAAGGAGGAGCAAGCCTTTGAAGCTGTTGCTGGTTGTGTCGTCGTTCTCTCCAGATGGACTTTCAATTGGTCCAGTGAGGAGGAACATGGTAACACCCCATGTCACAGCCAAGGCTACTGCCCACTCCTTGAGTTTGTACTGCTTGGACGAGATCAAAATGCCCCAAAGCATCACAGGCATCATTTTGAAGCTTTTGCCCAGCATCTGCACAGGAAAAGAAACATATTTCAATGCCTCATACTGGCAAGTGCTGGCAAAGACATTGGATAGAGACACTACCATATATCGCCAAACTGGGGCCTTCAGCTTCCATTCCTCGCCCTTCACGTTGACCATGAGCAGTCCAAACCAAATCGCAAAGAAGCGATTG
Source organism: Symbiodinium kawagutii (assembly GCA_009767595.1). Classification (NCBI taxonomy): domain Eukaryota; class Dinophyceae; order Suessiales; family Symbiodiniaceae; genus Symbiodinium; species Symbiodinium kawagutii. Next base: position 151,051 of record VSDK01014520.1, on the reverse strand, counting down.
CAAAAGACCAAGAAGACTGAGTCCGGGAACATTTCACCACCGTATGGCTGCGACATTATTCGTTCCTGCAGC
>VSDK01014520.1:122140-147140 GCA_009767595.1 Symbiodinium kawagutii | reverse complement strand
CAGACATGGATGGCACATTGGTGGCACATTGGTGGCTTGGTATTTTGCAACCGACTCAGTTCAAATCCTTTCGCAACCAACTCTGGCTTCGAAAAATGCAGTCACATGATGTCACTTGTCAATCTGTGTGCTCCTCGCGCCTGCCACCACATCCAACACCAACACATCAACCATCCACAATGATATTTACAACCACCCAAAGCATCGAGTAGCATCCAAACATCATTAATGATCGTCAATGATCATCAATCATCACCAATCATCATCAATCATCATCAATCATCATCAATCATCATCAATCATCATCAATGATCAGCCAATCAACCAACGCATCCACTTCAACCAACATTTGCATCTGCCACCAGCAGCTAAAACTTAGTTGATGCTATGCTTTACCAGTCCTAAAGCTTCTGCACAACAGTTCCACCCTCCTTCCCACACTTAACTTTCACTAACTTTAACTCTCACTCAATCATACTTACCTAATCTAAATATACTTAAGTATCATTAATCTTAATCTACTCACATCTACATTCGCATCTTACTCCAAATTTCAATTGATTATAAATATAAAAATTCAAATGTATTAAAGAAATTTAAAGAATCTAAATTTTGTTTTTTTTTTCGTTTTTCCAAAGGTTTGGATTTTCTTCGTTTCGTTTCGTTCTCGCCTCCAGCAGGGTGTCCACCATGCGTTCGCCGCAGCGCTCCGCCGCCTTCTGCAGCACCGGCGCGCCGTGGACGTCGCGGCGCGCTGCTGCGGCTCCGCGGCTCAAGAGCTCCGAGGCGCAGCACAAGTGGTTGCCCATCACCGCCTAAGAAATGAGAACTTGGAAACAAAATGATATGAAGAATATAATCTAACTTTAAAGTTCTATTCTTGGAACTAAATAATCTATAAAGTTCTATTATAATCTATTAACATTCATATATTCTTTGAACTTTATTATGTTAGGAAGGAGATGAAGGAGAGGAACGAAGAGGAAGAAGATGTTGGAAGAAGATAGTGAAGCTGATAATAGTTGCTATTGATGAGAAGTTTAGTAGGTGATATTGATTCGTTGAAGATTGGTGATGCTTAGATGACGGTTGCTTGATGGTGCTTGGTTCTACCATCATCTGCTAAACTTATGGCTGATACTGGAGATCATATTTCACTAGGCTAAGGTCTCTAGACTCTAGATGGCTGTTTGTAGAGGGGTGACGATGAAGAACAAACAGCTACAATGATAAGCCATCAATCGTGTTCACCGACGGTACACTACTGCTCAAGTCTGAAAATTTCCCAGTCGTGACCATCGTTAACCGTTGCACCTCATGAGACAGCCGTAACAACAAACCATCAAGTATTTACGACGAAATCTGAATGTTGAAAGGTGAATCGTCATGAAATAAATCTCTCACATGGAAGAACATCCATGGGCATTGGTCATGTTGGGTGCCCAATGGTGCCCATCAGTTCCAATTATGATTCAAAGAAAACTAAGGGCCCGGCCAAGATGAGCGGCGTGGACCCGTGTCTGGCATACTGTCCTTCCAAGATGCCTAGGGCGCAGCAAAGTGGCTGCGAAGCTGATGGTGCAGCTGGACCTCGCCTCCTTCCACGTCAGCTCCTTCGGAAAGCAGCAGCTGAAGCAACGGCAACAGCCCGGCTTCAGCAGCTCTGCCTCGGTGGGACAGCGGTGCGCCTCACGGTGCCCAACCCCAAGTCGTGTCTGAAGCCAAGCGGCACAGCAGGAGCTCGGACCCGTTCACGGGCACCTGCAACGGGGAGCTGGGCACGTCTCCATGGGTCTCAAGTTATGTCCGGTTGAGCCCTGGAGATGTCTGCAGATGTCTTATGAACGTCTTGCTGCGTGGTGACGACTGCAGTTCCGCACCAAAACAGTTGCAACAGATCGCTGCCGCTTGGACCTGTTCCCATGCAGCATGGTCCAGTTCCAAGTCATCCGGGTGTTCCCTCTTCACCTGAGCGGTGCTTTGTTACATCAGTATGTGGGCAATCAGATGGTGACACGTCACAGCTGAGATAGCAGTCCAACACACCGTCCAGTCCTATCCAGATGTCATGTCTCACCTTGTGCTTCACGTAGTTGATGCGCAATTCTGCGGCATCTTCCTCAGCACAGCCATGCCGTTTGATCACCGCGTTGGATTTCCAGTATTTGCTGATCACTATGCACTGCTCACCATCAAAATGCTGGGAGAAAAGACTCAGGAAAGTCAGTGGTGGACAAACATCATGCCTTTTCTTTGTGCCATCTGCCCCTTCTTTCGAGTTTCTGGCTTGATTGGCTCACCCACCACGACATCACCCTCCACCGCGTCCATCAAACGCACACCTCCCCGCGCCAACATCTGGCAGTAGATCCGCAGCCGCGGGGAATGGATCAGCTTCTCCGGTGCCAATAACATGCCCAAAGGACTCGCAGGGCTCACCTCGAAACGAATCCCCAACTCATCAGATCTACCAACCATCAACCATCAATTAGAATCCATCAATCCATCAACAAATCTTCACCATCAAATCTTCAGATCTTCAAACCCATTCATGAAATCCATTCATCAACCGTGGGCCATCATACTCAGCTTGGCACTTCGGGGTGACCACCAACGAGCGCCAACCACAGCTGCCCCCCCTGAGGTCTGCACGTCCTGCCCAGCTGCTTCAGCCAGCTTTAGCAGGCGCCGAGAGACCTGGAAAAGGACCCGAATCGTGGCGACTGGAAGTGATGGCGAACCGTTTGTTGCGATTGTCGTCTTAGAGCGATCCAAACAAATGCACAGTGCCGCACCATTTCCATTGACATGTATAGAATGTGGGTGATGTCGGTGACCACATTTATCGATCAGCTGATCGAAACTTGAAAGTGGAGTAAAAATAAGATTCCGCATGACTGAAGCAGATGGGCCCACCTGGGTACGACTTCTTTTGAAAAACGGATGTGTAATCTACAGGGTCAACATGAATCCACTGGGCATGGTCAAACTATCAGATGGCACCTGGACAAGGCAGGTGCATCAAACTCATAAAGATTAACATGCGTCCTGCAGCTATGTTGCATTTGAGGTTCAAATATGAAGTTACTAAATCAATCGGTGTGATTTATCGTACAACTTTGCTAGCACCAAAGTTGATCTTTTGCTTGGAGCAACAGGGAGCAAATACCACCATCAAACAGTCATCCCGTGATACAGAACTCCAGTGAACTCACTATGCTCTAAAAAATCCAAATCATTCGGCATCCGGTGACCAAAGTGGGCACACCAGAAATACTTAAAGAAACTTAAAGGTGGACATGTCCCACAAAAGTCACCTGTGCCACAAAAACAACTCTTTGTTGATCAAGCCCCACACATTTGGCCGTAAGTAGAACCCTGTCCTGCAGCTGAAATCCTGGAACTGAAGAAACTTCTGAATGCATGGTTCCTCGGAGTTTAGCATCCAATTTGGGTTCCAAAAACCCACCTTCGTCCCCGTGCCTGCAGCACAGACATCGAGTGCCCTCCGAGCGCCAGGAAATGGTCGTTTGGAGAGATGGAGTGGCTCTTGCGCCCCAGCACCTCCTGAGCACCCCACTCTGTCCCACATCCAATTTGGAGTTGAGAAAAGTGCTCAGTTGGGAAAAGTGCTCAGTTGGAGAAGATGGAAGGTGGAAAAAGATGGCAGAAGATGGAAGAAGTCGATCTTCAGAAGGGACTTTGGACTTTGGTGAGTTCGATCTTCAGCTCTGCCTCTTGCAAAAAGCCCCTCCTCCCAGACTCCGGCCACCACTCGCTCCAAGGATGTCAACGAGGACGATGCGCAGGTCGATGCATCCACCGCCTCTGGGAGAGACTTGCTGTCCACCTTCCTGGGCCAGGCATGAGATCCTCACTTGGTACCTACCGAGTAGAATCAGAATCAGCTCAATGGCTGGGCAGAGAGCAAGAATTACTGCGTGAAACCGACAGCATCGGTCCATATCGATCCCATTCTCTCCTTCTTTCCAACAGTTCTCGAGTGTTTTTAGCATGAGTGACCCTTCATGTTGACCACCAGGAGTCACACATGGCCTTGCAACGTCAGCCCGAGGTGCCCGTTGGGTGTCAGAGGAAGCCGTTGCATCAAGATAAACTTACTGGGCAACATGTGCCGCGGCAGTTCTTTGCTGGATCGCTGCAGCAAGAAATCACTCATGACAGGCAGGATGCCTCGGATCTGAGGTTGCTGTGAACTGGAACCCAGGCGGGACTCGAACACTCCCCATCCATCCATCATCATCATCATCATGATCATCATCATCATCATCATCTTCTTCTTCTTCATCATCATCAACCAATTCTCTTCGATAAATCCGCCCAGCTGCAATAGGACTCGTGCATCATCACTGCTGCCGTGGTGGACACCTGGCAGACATTCCAGTCCCAGCTGCCAACCGCTGTCAGGGTCTGGCCTGGCAGTAGGCCACCAGGAAGGACTCGCGCAGCTTCACCGCGCAGTTGCTGAGGAGCCCAGCGGCAGCCTTCACGACTCCAGCTTCGATCTCACCCAACTCCACACGCATTCCGCGAATCTTCACCTCACATCCAACTCAAAACTCAAATTCTCCGAAATATTTCCCATACTCGAAGGGATCTCAAAGAAAAAAATAAGTTGAAAGTTGGAAAAGAATTCGAAGTTTCATGAAGTTTCCACGCCACTCACGCCACTGCGCCAACCCCCAGGGTCACAGTGCCTGGCTGTCGAATCGGCCCACGACTTCCAACTCTTCACCGCGGAGCACGCCGCCATCACCGGTGCGATACCATCGCCCCGTGTGGCCCGGCAGCGCCACGAACTTCTGCGCCGTGAGCTGCGGACGATTGTGGTAACCTTGGCACGGCTCGACCCCTCTGGTGCTACAGAATCATTAGATATATCATTAGATGCTTTTCCGAATCGGTTCAAAGAATCATTAGATGCTGTTTCGAATCAGTTCAAAGCTCCGTGCTTCAAGGCACCTCTGGTGACTTCAACCCCTCTTGGTTGTCCTTTCTTTCTGTAATCTTTTATTCGTTTTTTCAGTAGTTCTTCTGACACTTTTGTTTGCCACCTTCCGTCATCAACCATCTTACGTGCTAAATCTCGATAAAATTGTTTTGGTGTGATTGGCACATTCAAACTACACCACAAGTCCACCAGCCACGGTTGTCATCAACATTGATGCTGCGGTTCACAAGCCTAGGCAATAGCCTTTGGACCTTTAGCTCCGTAGCCTGTGCGTCATTTGTTCTTCTGATATCTTCTGGTTATTAGCACTTGTGTTTGGCCATGGATGCCCTACAGCTGCTGAGTTTCTCTGTTTTTCGGACGGTTCGTAGCACCGGACCCACGTGGTACCAAGGTCATCCAAGGTCCAAGTGGCCCAGCCCCACCTGGACGCCACCCTGTACGATCTCCCCCACTTCGCCAGCTTCGAGCGCTCTCACGCCCTCGCGTTCCTTGGGAGCCATGGCTCCAGGGAGGCATGGGAGGTGGCACCATGTGGCACCCTGGAGCGACGTTTCCTGTTTCGCTCAAGTCATTTTCTTCGTTCTCAGCTTGGCTCTTGGCTTATTCGGTGCTGAACATTTGAAAAGATTCACTAAAAAAAGTACTTACGAACAACTGCATGCAAGTTCTTCATCTTGTGACTGCTCAAAGCCTTCTGTCATGGCTCAAGGATTTGGATCTCGTTGCCAGGGTAGACGCCACCCACCAACGTCGCCTTGTCGCCCGGCTTCATGTGCCGCAGAGTCTGCCACACGGTGCCTGAACTCTGAAGATCTGTCACAGCATTGACATTCTTCCAACATCTTCCACTCAACATATGGAAGACTTCCATGCATTGTCGGGCATTGCCATGCTTAATCATGGAAAGAAGCGAAGAACCCCCAAACATGGTGAATCACTCAAATGAAGAATCTGAAAGGAAACATTCCAGGTGAATGCCGCAGCCAGGTGACACTCCGTGGTGCCATAGGTGTTCAGCACCGTCAGCTTCGAGGTCCAAAGCTCCAGCAACGGCTGTGGCGATCGCTCACCCCCCAGGCAGACCGTCAGAGATGGGAGCTCAACGTCGCCCCTCAGCAACCGTTGCAGATGGCCCCGCAGATACCGTGCGGATGCCCCGTGCCCCGTGGTGGTTGCCGTGGCTTTGAACAACGGACCGGGACATCATTGGGACAACTTGAATGGATGAATCGCATCATGTGTGAGGCTGCTTCCCCATTCTTCTACGTAACACTCACCACGAAAATGATAACAAATTGGGATGTGAAGTACAGTACTACCCAGATTGAGGTGATGTTTTTGGCGTGAACCCACAATTTCATGGTGGAGATCTATAATACGACTCAGTTGGAACCGGAACAGCCATTTGTATTGTAGCTTCAGCGCCGGTTCCACCTGTTTTGACTTTCATCACTTCCTTCATCACCTTTCGCATCATCACTTCTTCATCGCTTCGATCTCTCATCACGCTTATCACTTTCACATACTTTCATCAATTTCATAACTTTTTACATCGCATCTTTCATCATCTTTCTCTATCCCTTCTTTCACTCGCCCAGGGGCTCCAGAGATTGCCACAAGGACGGAGTGCAGGTGAGGTGAGTCACAGCCAGGCACTGAATGGCCCAGCCCAGATTCGCAAAGAACAGCATGCGTGGCGCCACCGCCACAGTGGCGCCCACGGCCCAGGTGGCGAAAATGTCACCTGAAGTCTGCCAGGGATTCTGGTTCTTGCACCCATGGAGTCATGCTGATTTCATTGGCAAAGCTTGCGACTCTGAGAGCTCTATTTGTTGCATCCTGCACTGGCGACCTGGTACCAAGGAGTTAGCTACACTTGCCATGGCATGATACGACCATCAACGATGATCCCAACTGAAGCCATGATCATCGACATCACGGTCATCACCACAGTTATCATGATCATCAACATGATTATCATCATGAGCTTCGCTGTTATCATCAGAATCGCCATGACAACTATCCAATCATTGCAAGACTGCAGAACGGAAACATATATAAACAAACAAAGAGGTTAATGGACCTTAGGAGACACAGGAAGATTGTGGAGCAGAAACGGGAGAACCCCCAAGCGGGGTTATAGCTCTGCTGCATTGTTGCGGGAGGGAACGAATAAAAACAAAGAAACCAACAATTTCGCCACAAACAGACCTAAACAAACCTAACCAACAAACAAGTCCAAATTGGGTATCTAAGCGTGGACCAGCCTCCCATCTTAGACAGAGCTGGAAAACGCGTCCAAACCTCCACACATCAGTTGATTGCTTGGAAATCTTTGCCACACAACCGACCCAATTCTGGTGGTCATGTCAGGCGACCAATCGAGGGATCAAAGGTGGAGGCCGATGCGATCAGCACCACGCTCTCATGCGAAATGCATTGGGGCGCGTTCTTCACCATGCACCTGCGCCATGCACCGTACGCTCAAGCCCCACAAACAAGTTCTGTAGCCACAGGCCTCGTAGAAAGCATGGATTGTGCAAGCCACTACTGACAGCCCCTTTCCCTAAGTAAAGTGGACATACGACCAGCCCTGGGCGCAGCTTAGAATGGCTCTATGGAAGGGTGGTGGGCTGTACATCGAGGTTCTGCTGTTGAACCATTCGACGCCTTCATGGCCCACGACACACAACCTTTCGCTGCCCAGGGCTCTGTAGTCACAGAGCTAAGTGCAGTCACTCTGTAGTCATTGGATGACTTAGTTTGTCCCTGAAGTTGATGCTTTCGCTTACAAAGTGACTGAAATGCAGACAGGCCGCCAATTCCAGAAAGCTCGGTGAGAGATCAAGACCCCTTTCGGTTGCCCAGTGGAGCCACTGGTGAACCACCTGATCAAGCAACCGTTCGAGAAACAAATGGATCATGTCATGTTCAACGCCTAGTACAGTACTACCACATGCAACCAGTCCATCTGTGATGTGTTGAAAGTAGGCATCCTCCAGCGACACTCATCCGTTCAATCTAGTGACATGTACGCCACCGAGTTGGGATCCAACTGCTCTGGAGCATCGAGAGCAGTCTCCATTGGAAGATGCAGAGGGACGGCCAGGTTCAAATCGATGACTTCCATAGCAGAGCCGGGGCCATAGCCGCCATCTGTGGACCCCGCTGTGGCTTCCATGAGTTTCCTTGCGCAGCACCGAGAAGGGCCATGGGGATGGGAGAAGCTGTGGGATGGTGGTTCAACTCCGACCTCTTGATGTTGACGCGAACCACCGCAGTTGCACTGGCCATCGAAGGAACCAACCAAAGAAACGAACCAAACAGGATGCAAATAACTTCAAAATGCCTCAAATTTCACCAAATTCTGCATCCAAATTGTTCCAAGTGTCTTGGCATCTCCCCAGTCTTTGGTGACACAACAGCTGGCCGTCGCTTCCGACAACACGTGCCGCAGCCGCACCACGGGGTCGTGCGGGTCCAGCGGGACCAGGATCATCCCCCTGTACGCCGTCCCCCCTGCCCCTCTGAGGCAAATCAACATGAATGATACATAAGAATACATTTAGCAGTACTTTGTAAATTTACATGTAACAACACATCTGATACTAATTACATTCATTCATAAAATTTGATTCTTAAATTAGATTCATGAATTTAAACATACTTTTAATTGCATTCATTTAATTCTTACATTTAAAACCACGAATGAATGATTTCTATTTCATGTGATTTTTGGACGTTTCGATCTATCGCTCCTCCGCCAGGCCGCCAGTTCGGCCAAAGCCAAGTAGGGTCCATCGTCGATGGCCACGGCTAACACAGTGCCCCGTAAGCGTTGAGCGATGTGCCCCGCCAGCTGCCAGACCTGCCGTAGAAATCCATTGGAAGCTGCGCACTTTGTGACGCTTGGTTTCTCTAAAGCTCTCTGATTGTGAGCTTATCAAAGTCTCTAAGTCTCTTCTCAAAGTCATGTGATTGTGAGCCATCTACTATCTGTATCTATTCTTGGCTTTGCTACACTCTTTTGGGAAGGTATTTTCAACAGGATCCCTCTGCATCTAACGAGGCATCGGACGGTTTGATGCTTCATTCTCTTCTCGCCATCCCAACAGAGATAACAGCGTTTTGACTTGAACTTCACAACTGTTTGAGGGCCCCAGTCCTATATCTACCAAAATGGTTCGCGTGTTCAGGTTTACCCTCCCTCAGGGTAAAACAGACAGAAAACCATTAAATTCCAAAGTGTGGGTCTTGTGTATTCTTGTGTTCTGGCTTTCTTCGTCCAACGACCCAAGTCTTTCAGCAACAGCTCTAGCTCTCGGGAGCTAAGTCATAAGCACATGAGCCACCATCAATATTTGTTACACTGCTGGAGGGTCATTGCTTCTCCGATAGAACTCATCTTTATGCCTTTGTCACGACGATCTCCTCTAACCGATTGGATGGCCCAGCTACATTTGATGGTTCACAACTGCGTAATGGACGACAGCCCATTCCACATGGCATCCCAGCGGTCACCTGCTTGTAGTTGAGACAGCCAACGGTTCGTTCGGCTGTCAGGTAGCGCAGGGCTGGCCGCTCAGGATGAAGCTGAACGGACTGCCAAACCAGCGACAGGGCAGTCTCCATTCCACCAGCGTCACGGTCCCAACATCGACATGACGAAAAGGGCCGATCCCTGCGATGAGTTTGAACAATTTTATGGTAACTTGTGTAAATAGTGGCTTCACATGGTTTCTATATGCAACATCATGCAACAGAATACAACTGCGAATGAAGAAGGCTGATCCAAACCGCATGCGGCCAAATGTGGACGGCTTGAATGGGTTCGCGATGGTTCACATCGGTGGCTGCGTTGCAGCACACGTTTCGACAAGAGCTAATTCCAAGCACTTTGCTGCCAATGAGGCTGTGAAATTCTTGACGCCGCAAAAATCCGGTTGAACTAAACACTTACTGCAACAATTCTCCACAGCTAACCTGCCACGGACAATCTTTTTTTGCAGGTTCTGGGGTGCAACTCCTTCAGGTCCGGTACAGAAGACCTCGGACACTGCAACGCCAGCGGGCCCAGAAATTCCCATCCCCTGGGCCCACGGACCTCGTGATAACGATCCAATATGGCCATGTCCTTAGATGCCAGCGACTCGCCACTCAAAGACCTGGGTGGGATGTTCCTCTTTGAGCTCGCTGCGATGTTCCTCTTTCCAGCCATTGCCTAGACATCAAGCACAACCCAGTCGTGAAATCCAAAAAATCTCGGAAAAACAGATGGACATGGATGCCACCACTCAGCTGTTAGAGAGAACATGGGGATTGCTCAAATTCACATCAAACAAATTTATTGATGTTTTGCCAGGGCGTCCAACAGTTTGCTCTCTACAGGTGCCAGCTTCATTGACCGATGACCGAAATGCAACAGTTGATGCACCGAGGAATGCATGTCATGTTGGGCCCCTCCCAGCCTGGCGAAGTCGTGGCGGAGATATGGTTGGGGAGAGCGCCCTGGCTCCTGGTGGACATCAACCATCAACCCATCGCCCCATGGATCCATGGTGAGTTTCTATCCCTGTGGCGAACTCTTACTTAAGCATCACTTGTTCATCTAGTCGCATCCAAACAAGGTGAAGCCACATGTTGCGCATGGCCATGCACAGCCCAACAAAAAATTGGCATGGCTTCATATCATCTCCACATCTTTCCACCATGGTGAGGGAAGCCTCCGAGCTCAAATCGTAGCCCCACCTTGTCGCGGCATCTTCTGCGGGATGTCAGCCTCAAAGCTCCCAGAAATCACCATCCCATGTCCCTCAAGAAACGCTTTCCCAGAGATGCCATTGGCCAATCTGTGGACGGCAACCCATGATTTACATGTCAGGGGCCCACAAGTTGGCGGTGCAAGGAGATCAAGCCGAGGCACACCACCACTGCTGATGCTCTGGCACTCCTCCGCACCCCTGGGAGGTTGAAGCTTTGGCCAAGATTAGCCTTTCGAACACTTGAATCTTGGCCTTTGGAACACCATGAAACACTATGGAACACCTCTTCAGGTGACCATTTTTGATAGGATTTCTTGGATAGTTCTAGGATGTTTCAAGGTTTTTCTCCGGGATAGCCCTCCTAAAAAGCCGGCAGTGCAATGACAACGCCAGGCGCTACACTGGGTGCTTGGCGGTTTGGCAGCTGGAGCTGGTATGGCAGTGGCTTTCCTGGCGGTTCATGTCAAGCTTGGGCATGGCTTTCAGTTTGAACTTGTCAATGGATAGGGCGATAAAATCAGCACCGGTCACATGGCTGAGGTGCACACCCAGGAAGTGGCAATGCTTGTTCTTCTTCACTCTCGGATAGCTCGGAGGAGGTGTAGGACGAGGAATTCTCAGGGCCCACATCCAAAACGGGACCGTCTTTGCCATTGGCAGTCTTCTTGGTATTCTTGCCTTAGTAAGAAACTGCATGAACACAGGCACGCAAAGAAGAAAAGAGAGAGAGAGAGAGGTTTCAATCAAGCAATTTGCATGTTCAACACCTATGACTTATATGACTCGTCATCTGACCCGATTTTTCCCTGCCAGTTTCCACCACCTTCTGCCACTTGATGTGCCATTCCCCTTGCAGTTGAGGTCTCCACCAGCCATCGCCTTGGGTGGTGGCGCCCAACAGCCCGGAGGAGGAGCCAATGGCCCCGCTCCTGATCCAACATCTGTGAAGGGACTTCGGAGGGCTTGGGGGGCTTGCTATAGCTTGAGATGGCTATCTCGAGCCGCCAGACATGAAGGGATCAAATCTGTCAACAAGATCGAGGAATAAAGAATTCAGCTTGTTGAAATGCCATCGGGGTGGCCAGTCAGAATCCTTTTGGCTTGTTGTGATGGAGGCATGGATAAGATACATGTGTAAACTCTCTCTATCTACCTATCCGTCAAATCAATCTCTTCACCTCTATATCTCAATTTGTCCATCTATTATCCGTGTTTATCTACTTATCTCTCCCTGTCATCTGTCAACATGTTTTTATCTCCCTACCTGCATATCCATCCATCTATCTATCTGCCTACCTATCTATGCACCTATCTATTGATACATCTCTCTATATTTCTTCTATCTAGCTGCCTATCTTTCTACATCTTTGTCTGTGCCTCTCTCTCTCTCTCTCTGTATCTCTGTCTCTCTATCGGTCTTGCTATCCATCTATCCATCTATCGATCGATGGATCTGTCTGTCTGTCTATCCATCTGTCTTTGGGTGTTATTTAAGGTCTATTTCAAAATTCAGGTCACTATACATTTCTATCTGCATGTTGGTGCGTGTGCAACAGAATATGCCCGCGTGGGACCATTAATGTATGAGCATGCATCCATCATCAAATCCGAAATGTCGGATTTGGAGACGTTCGTGGGAGGACGGCGCATAGATGGATCTGAACATGAGGACGAGGAAAGCGAACACAAGTTGAAGTGAAATGTGACATCAATTAAATACCAATGATTTCAAGCCAAGCATCATCACCAGTAGCCAACAATAGCTAACAGTAAACTACTGTCATTGATAGCCTCCAATAGCCATCATCAGCCAATCATCTTCTGAACGCGGTTGCCCCGCCTGGCACAGGGACAGCCGCTTTGGGCGGGGCTGCCAGAGATGCTGGCGGTGCCGGGGCGGAGGACTTCTTGGCAAAGCCTTTGTGACCTCAAAACGTGGAGGGAAGGACTCGTGGCGACACTGCTTAGACGGTTGCAACCCGCGCTGGCCATCCCTTCAGTTCGCTCACAACTGTCGCTTGATGTTGCTGATGGAGAAAGGCAAAAAGCAGCTGCTGAGTGCGCGACTTGCATCCTGTGGCTGTTCCACAAAGGCTGTTCTAACACTCTCTCCCTTCATTTTCTCATCTCATAGTCATCATTTTCAGCTTTTAGTCCACTCTTGTTAGGAACTAGGAACAGCTACATTCTTAGAAAAAAGAACTTGACGTTTTTCTTTCCTTCTATCTCACGGCACCTCAGGTGATGCGACCTCGGCAGACAGCGACTTTGCTCGAACCGCGCTTTTCCTCGGCGGAGCTCCATCACCCAATCTTCAACGGGGCCAACTCGCAGCGGCGTTCCAAGTGCAAGGAACGGATTGCTCGGGAGTATCATTTCCCAGCCAAACCAAGAGGGGGCTTTGAAGAACATGAGGCAATCGCCAGCAACGAAATGTCGGTTCCAAAATGGCGATTTTATGCAACGGTGCCTTGGAAATCCCCGGAATGCTGTGATCCGTTGTCAGTTGTGACTGCATCGCCGCCAAGGAACGACAAGGACGTTGCCCGAGCAACTGCTGCCATGGGGGGTACAGGCTTGGGCTCGATGCGCCTCATGGGACGGGACCTTTGGGGCTGTCCAAATGTGATCCATCGCTTGCACCAATTCATTGGGTAAAAATAGGTGAAGTGCTTATTGAATGCTCTGAAAATTGAATTGCTTATTGAAGTGCCTGAAATATCTGAAAACATCTGAACAAATATGAACAGATATCTGAGCTCCAATCTCCAATCAACTGAACTGTTGGCTCGGCTCGAGTTCGGTGGCCAATGAGATCCCAACAGCTTCTTTGGCTCATCTTTGCGGCTCGCGCTTGGAGCGTTGGCTTTTCGATCGCCTCGAAGTGCAAAGCGACTGCGAGTCAGTGCTAGCCCATGACTCTTGAGATTCAGAATCTCTACATGGTCCATGGCTGTCCATGGCCATCGTCCCTTCATCCCTCCATGTCCCTGGGAACCAACGTTCGCTTCATGCACCATGGGCTGGGGCTGGGGGAGGCCGTTCGGCCCTGAGATCCCAACGTTCGCCGCCATGGCGGTTCCGATGACGCTCCTGGCGCTGCAGGACTTGTGCCAACCAAGACCCAAGATGTGCAACACATAGGTGGAGATATATATATATCCTTTAGATAGATGGGTGCGAAGTAATGTGTGTGCACATTGAATCACATTTGAATGTCATTCAAAAGTAGAAGCCGTACATAGCCATACAATCGTTCGGAACAACAACATAGAAAATCATAAGAATTCGCTTTACATTCAGACAGTCTGTGGTCAATCAGATATTCTTGACATTCGCTCAGGTGCAGATGCCATACGCTGTGAAGGTGTCCGCAAAGTCGACAGTGCCATGTGCTACGAGATCAATGTCACAAGATCCCTAAAGGGTTGGTAGGGCAAGGCTTTGTGAGGCTCAAGGCGCTCTCGGGAGAATGCACTGCACCTCGCCTCATAGCGTCGACCGTGCCCACGACGGGAGCCGCGCGTGTGATCGTGTCGCCGGCCGCGGTAACGGTCGTCTCGGTGGCGACGGCCCTGCAGTGGGACAGCGCATGTTGCACGCAGAACTGCAACTAACAAGAAAAAGAAAATGAAAATCAATAAAGTGAAAAAACTAATAAATAGATAGATTGAAAATCAATGAAGTGAAAATTCAAAATCTGATCTATTTTTCGTTTGTTTTCTCTTCCTTCGTCCAGCGGGCCTCATCTCGGCGACCGCCGTGCCTTCGGTGAGATCCTGTGGCAGTGTCCGCGTCTTGGTCTCCCTATGCACGACAAATCAAAAGACACTCTCTTTGTAGGAAGTAAGATGAAGAAAGAGGATCAAGATCAAGAAGTAAGATTTGTTAGGAAGAAGACTCGGAAGATCTTTGCTTATCGACAAAGAGATGAAACGAAGAAGCAATAAGGGGTAGAAGAAGAAGAAGAATGTGAATCAAGACCAAGCACCTAATGTGACCAAATGTGACCGGCACCTGTAGTCATTTGTGATGCAAAACCACCGTTAGCCTATTGGGTCGTTGGTTTTCCAAGGGGCCCTTAGACCCGCTGCATTTGCGCATTTGCTCAAGGCAAAGCCCATAGGAAAGATCTGCCATTTGCTTCTCGGCTTGCCATGACTGCGCCTCGCCGGCCATGCTCCTCAGCAGTTCTGAGAACTTTGTGGCGCTCCTTCGATGCATCTGAGAGCTCGACTCGATGACCTCGACCGCTTCGGGTGGAAAGCCTGAGGAAACCCATGGGATCATCGAAACCATATCGGAACCCATGCAATTCTGCAAAGATTCCCATCCACACATCATCCACACATCATACTCCATCCATCCCCACCCGCAGGCTTTCCTCAGCTTCCGGGCCTCGGCCTTTCGCCATACTTTTTGCAAACGTGCTGATACAACTCCTCCTCTTGCCCCTGAGCAATGACCACAAAATGGCTACTGTATCAAAGTGAATCCTAAAGTGAATCCATGTGAATTATATATATATACCATAGCGATTCATAGCTCAGAATGAATGTAGAGAATTATGTGACAATGAAGGTAGAGAATGGAAAACCGCATTCTCCTGCGTTACCAATCGCTACCCTACCACCAGCAGCAAAACCATGATGTGGCCCTGTCCCTGTGCCTTATACTTGTCCAACAGGCCCTGGAGTTCTCCAAGCTTGGCAGGATTCCGGCGCTTATAAACCTCGCGAATGAGGGCCACCACCTGCGCAGAAATCGGTGGTTGAGGATTTCTCCCCTAAATTTGAAAAAATATGCTGACATGTTAAAGATATCATGAAGTCAACAAAGAAATCCCGCTCTCTCCTTGGAGATCTCTTCCTCTTCCTCTTCTTCTTCCTCTTCATTTTCCTCATCCGACTCATCCTGAAACGCGAAGGGGAGATGTTGCGAGCTGTCCAATGCTGAAGTAGTTTGCTTCAGTCGCATCTGTACACTGCCATGAACCATGCCCTCTGAGCCTCCTCATCCTTCTCCTCATTCTCTTGGTGTTGCTCAACATGTTTTGCCTTGTTTTTCTCCTCATTATTCTCCTCAGTCTTAGCCTCCTTTTTCTCGCTCTTTTCCTCACTCTGCTCTTCATCTACATCTTCATCTGCGTCTTCTTCCTCTCTATCCTCTCTATCTTCTCTACTTTTATCTTCTCGCCCTTTCTCTATCTTCTCTTCCAGCTTCTCTCTCTTCTCCATCTTCTCTTCCTCAGAGGCATCCTGCATCTCAACCTGCAGCTGTGATGGTCAAACTCTTGGGACAATGTCTGAGTTGAAAGGAACGGCCCAAGCAGGTCAAACGCCCAGTGCCCATGCATGGTCAGATCATCCGAGCCTCTGGGACTGCCTGGGAGCTCGCCTGCCAGCAGACGACCCTGCGCCACGAGGCTCCCCGAATCTTCGCTCCCAGTCCCACCTGGCTCTTGGAGGGCGCACCTTTTCCAAGCCACAAAGACGATCCAAAAAGCGTCTTGAAAGAAAGCTTTAAAAAGATTATAGCCAAAGAGAGAGAGAGAGAGAGAGAAAGAGAGAGAGAGAGAGAAAGAAAGAAGCCTTTTTACATGACACAACTGAACCGAGGTGGCTACGCTCTTCATCATCTGCCACGCCCTGATCGTCCAAACAGGAGAAAAAGCCAAGGTGACGCTGTGACTCATGTGGCTTCGGAATGTTTTCAGATGAAGGACGCAATGACATCAATGACTCAACGGAAGCTGGTGCTCTGTCTGCGGCCTTCTGCAGATTTTGGTCCTCGCGCTGGCGTTTTGGCGCGGCTTTTGCTTTGGTGCCCACTCGAACTGGAAGTGAAATAGCTGCACCTTGCGGCCACGCCCTGTTGTTGGGCACCATGAGATTTTCAAGTGCCCGTGTCAGCTGAGGAATCAGAAGCAATGGCGCCTTCACCAGATTCTGAGCTCTCCTTTTCTTCGACCTTCACAAGGGTCAACACAACGTCGAAACTACAAAAGTCGCTACATGAGTTGTTAGCTAGCTGTCCTTTACTGGCCAAACCCACCCGAACTTTGTGGCAAACATTTTCCACTTGGAACTTGGACAACACAGCTGGCCTCGTCCATGGCAGCTGGCACCTCCCAAGGAAGCCCCATGGACGAAAAGTCATGTCACGAACATGTCCGGAAATGATGCTCCACAAGCCATGAAAGATTAGCTTAGAACCAGCAGTTTTGAGCGTACTTCACTACAAACACCCCGATATAGGTATGCGTTGAACTGGGTCCCGTGCTCATCTTTGGTTACACGTGTGAAGGTCCCCATTTCAATTAACATTCTTCTCAGGGATAGGTCACAGCTTCAATGCCCAGCAACCCAATTGAAATCATCCAAGTCATCTTCCCCAGAAATACAAGGCCATGATCGGCTGTGCATAAATGGCGCTAAAAAATTGTAAGCACAGAGTTCCACATGACATGAAGCAAGGGATCTTGTGGATATTCTTCTGCTTGGCCTCTGCCGGCTCAGGCTCATCCGGAACCTCATCCTTGGGCGAAGCTAGCTCTCAAGACCAAAAAAAGTAGGAGGTGAAAAGTTTTCTTCACACGCTGGCTACACATGGAGTTCGCAAAATTTCGCAAAGCTGTCCGTCAAGAAGGAATTGGCGAAAAAAAACTCATCAATCCAAAATGTTGTTCTCACCTCTGGAAAGCCAAGCCACTGCCACTCCAGGTACTGTCACTAATGCTGCGCGCTGTGCAGGTTTGGAGGCTCCCTTGGCCCGCGCCTTGGTAACAGCGGAGATGCCCGTCCCCCGCAACAAATCGCATAAGCGCACACCATCGACATCGTCGCGCGACCACCATTGGTGAACACCGCGAATGACACGTTCGGTGAATTTGTTGGGCGCGACAGCTTTGACCCATGCGGCTCAGGGGCCACAATTGGCTCCGCTTCTGGTGCCTTAGCAGTGGCTTGCGCGCCAGTCAGAATGCCTTGAGAAAGATGGGTTCCCTGTGGTTCCATGCTATCTCCAACCGTTCCAATGAAGCCCCCAATTCGAGCCATGCAAAACCCTGGAAGGTTACTGAACAGGATGGAACAAACCTTGATACTGAAAGCAGCTTCAGCAGCAGCCGAGATCCACTCAGCTGCAGACCGGGCCATCCACACTTCGCCGCCTGGCCATCTCTGCAGCTGCCTGGACCGAAGTTGAGGCACTACTGGTGATCCTGTAACCAGTCTGCAACAACCATTTAGAGACATTTAGGAACCATTCAATGACCATTTCACCTGTTTCATCCTGTTTCTCTCTCCGCATTTTTAGCCATAGCCCATGGAAAATGGCCGTCCAAAGCACCGAAGTCCGACAATATCAATGCTGGCAAAATGCTGCAAACATGGACTGGCCAGGATGACTAATGCAAGCCAAACAGGGCCTTCTGGCAAACGCAAACAGGGACTGGCCTGCTTGCTAAGAAAATAAACGTGGCCTTCTGCAAACGCAAGCAGGAAAATTGCGCAGCCCGGCACGTAGAACGGAGCACTATCCACCTATTTTTCACGTTGAGAACACCGTAGGTCGCATCCGTTGCATCCTCTTGATTTCGGATCTCTGAATATTGGGACAACATCGAGATCCCTACGCACTTCGCCACCTCGCTCCTCGAGTTGCCGAAGCCCAAGACCCAGTCACAGCCTCATCTTTTGGCTGTTGCACAGCGGGCACCGGAGTGCGGAGACCAACCACTTTCTCAAACAAACCTTGTGAAATCGGTGTCCGCAAAATAGCTGGGTTTCCTCCCCTCCCTCCTCCAGGCAAATGGAACATGAACACGGCTCCTCAGCCACGACAGGCACATCCTGAAGTATGCCCTCCACAATGGCCCTTCTCTGGTGAAGCTTCACCCAGGGTTTCAAAAGTTCTCGCTGCTTCGCATCAAGCTCCCAGCTGAGGACCAGTTCTGCAGTCTGGGTGTCAGGAAGGGCGTGGAACATGGCAGCCCTCGGCTCTGAGATGCCATTTACTTCTAGCACAGCTTGTCCAACTTCAATGGGACGCTCAGGGTTCTTGTCGTTCCACTTTCTCACGGCTGCAGTCTCGATGACGTCTACAACCAGAAGTCCCTGCACTTGGGGATTTCCGGCCAAAGTGATTCCAAATGGCTCCGCCTTTGGGCATTCCAGCACCACTCGAAAACTGGACTCCTCGGTAGACTCGGTGGTCTGCACTGTGCAGGTCTGAGCGAGGCCAAGGAGACCAAGTGCACCAAAGAAAGACATGTTTCTAAGGAAGGGCTGAAGCCCGTTCGAGGCCTACTGGCTTGAGCCAATTAGAAACTAATCTATGACTAGGCCATGGCTGAACCAGCTCTCACATGATCCATAGCAGCCAGTAGGTATGATTAAGCATCATTGCGCATTGAATCAGCATGATTTACCATCACTACACCCTTAACCACTCAATGATTTCAACATAATAACTATTAATCTGTGATCATTGTTTGGCGATGCTTAAACCGGCTTGTTGCGTGGCCTAGCAAATCGACCCCAAGTAGCGCAGAACAACATAGCGCAACATAGCTTCTTTACCATCATTCCGCCCTCCTGTGAGTGCCGGCCTTTTGAAGAATCACTTCGATGTCTTGAGGCTCTTCCTCAACGAGTCTCAACAAGTCTCAACGAGTCTCAACGAGTCTCATGACTTCGCAAGGTGCGAAACTGGGCTCGACACTCAAGAGGATCCAACCCGGGACCAGGACAGGGCTCAGTCCCAAACATTATACTTCTCGCAGATTCGTTCGTAAAGGACAAGCCTTGGGAGAGCGTGAAGAACCAGGACGGTTCAAATGTGGATCTGCCTAAGTCTAATCGGATCATGTGCGTATTCTATGACTTTTCTATGGTCTTTCGTACTTTTCGGGGGTGAGAAAAGGGGAAACAATTGAGAAAATGAAATAATACTCACCATAACAATGTATAAATAAACCACCATAACAATATATAAATAAACCATATAAAAATAAAATATAAATAAACAATATATATATATATATATAATATATAAATAAACAATATATAAATAATATTTACAACAATTTTCAAAAAATGTCTAACAAAGACATCTGTTTTTTTCACGCCGAGGCACTCGGCTCCCGCATATTTCTCCAGCAAGGCGTCCACCTCGCTGAGCTTCGCAGGATTTCGCCGCTGGTAGACGTCTCGAATCAAGGCCTTGGGGGTCCATCGGGGTCGTGGACACGGGTTGACCATGTGGGCCGTGGAGCAGATCGGATGAGGATAGAGCGCAGTGTGACAACGATTCCATCAGTGCTAGCTGAAAAGTCTGGGTGATGAACTTTTGTTGGGAAAGGCTCATAGTCGCTAATGATAGCACTGCGAGTACCATCAGTTCTTTGTATTTCTTTGTTCCATGTTGTGTCGATGCTGTGGGAAATGACTACTGAAAATCGCGTCACGTCTGCACCTGAAACAGATGGGAGCCCGTCCGTCAGCGATAGGCATCAACAAATCACCAAAGATCAGAAAGCCATAGCCTCTTAGCATGGAAACGGTCCATTGTGTGGGAACACCCCGCTGGTTCATGTAATATGTTCATCATCAATGGGTTGGTGCGTTCAAGCATGGCAATTCAGGCCCCAACGGCAGCTTCGGCCACTACCCTCAAGCCTGGCTCTGGATCATCAGCCTCGTGAGCATCTCTGCGGCAGATGTGAAAAGCATGGTTTTTCTTTCAACCAGAAATGTTTTCCATTTCTTATCCAACGGGAATGTTTTTGATGTTCATAGCTATCCACGCGTATAATTCATTCCAGGGTTTGGATCAAGACAAAATTTCAGAGTCAGGAGGCTTCGACAGCTTTCTTCCGAAACGCCCCTGTGTACTTTCACTTGGTCGAGGAAGGAGGGATGATGGACCAATTAAACCCCATATGGTGGTTTCTCAAAATAGGGGTACCCCCAAATCATCCATTAATAGTCATTTATAGTAATAAACCCACCATTTTTAGGGTCCCTTATTTTGAGAAACCATCATATGAAGATATATCAAGTCTTCCAAGTCTCCAAATTGAATGATTTGCAATGATCCAACCAGACTGTTTGAACACCTGGCAATCTGATGAGCCTCTCCATGTTCATCACTCTCCGCCAGGACGCTCGCACCTGCAGCGTCAAAACATTCCTACGTGACCAGCGGCACCAGATCCAGTGATTGCTCAGGCCTTCCTTCTCGTCGGCATCCTGGCATTCTGATGCGTCACGGTTGGATCTTCCCCTGCATTTTTGTCCGTGTTTTCTATGTCAACCTATGTCAACTTGCCGCTGCCAATCAGAATGACCACCATGAACCCTCCCACCATTCTAGCTCTAACGTAACTCAGCCACAGAGAAGAGGTCAATCTTCTGATCTTCCTGAAATTTCCTGAATTTCCTCGTAACCTCACTGTGGAGAATGACCTTCCCTTGCCCATTGCATCTCACCAGCTGGAGCCTCTGGAGCTGAATCTGTCTCTACGGGAGGCTGTTCAGGAACCTTCCCGGCCGCCTGGCGGGCAACCCTCATCCTTTCCGATTCAATGATGAATTCAGCGTTTCAAAAACTGCCTTACCATTTTGAAGCATGATAAGCATGATTCTTGTGGACCAGCACAATCAATACGGAAATGTACTTTAAAATACTTTAACCATGTCTGTTTTGAGTCTCTGACAGCTTCACTGGATAGTACCCTTTTACCATCTGCAGTTTCTGAGTGGCATGAAACCAACCCAAGATCCATCAAAAAATCATCAAGATCCATCAAGATCCATTGACGACATAGTCCACCCTGAAATGCTGACGTCTCGCTGCAACATGCTGCAACCTCATCTGCATCGCTTTCCTCTGGCTTCTTGTCCTAACCAAGGTGGCACCACTGCGGTCAAACAGCACTTGATGTTGGTCGATGGAATGCTCTAAGCTCAAAGGCAAACTCTGCCATGGAAATGATCACTCAATGGTCAGGTAGAAATCATCCATGAAAAACACCAATGAGAGATGTGCGTGCTTCCCTGGAAACACTTCTAGGCTTCATCCGACCAGCTTAGAAACAGCAGTTCTAACATGTGTTTGCCATGTCACCTCGTTGTCTGTTTCCTTTCGCTCATCCAAGCGCCTTTTCCTGACACTGAGAGGGCTCTCGTCTCGTGAGTGGCACACTGCTTGATATCGGTTACCAGGCCTGCACCTTTTTCTTCGCTTTCCTCGGCACCGGAGGTGTCCCAAGCTGTCCCAACCTGTCCCAATTGCACATGTTCCGTCAAGCCACGCTTCACGCGGACACGCTCATGTCCTGACAGCGACAGCTGTGGCAGAAGGATTGCCGTGGCTCCTCTTCTCCATGGCCCAAGTCACCCCTCTCGACCCCAGTTTTTCCAATGTTTTTCCTTGAAAAAATAAAGTCAAAGACCCCATAGGGGCCCCATAGCAAAGTATTCATAATTCTCCATTAGAACTGAAGCATTGCTGGTTTTTTGGAATTCCATAGATCCCCATACTCTTTATAGAAATCTCTTTATATTCTTTATCTCAATTTCATAGATCTCTATGCTTAAATCTTTTTTCGAAATCTCTGCTGTCCTTTCGTTGCTTTGGCTGAAGCCACTGGCCTTGGTGCTTCATGGTGCATCAGCGCCGCATCAGTGCACCCCTGGGGCTGCTGCTCCTCGCTGGACGCAGCCACCGGGCTCTTCTGTGGGCTCCTGCGGTAGAACTTCTTAGCGCATCTCAGCGCCATCAAAATCTTACTGTTCCAGTGATCTTTCAGTGATCTTCTGGTGGTTTTCCAGTGATCTTCGAGTGATCTAGTGCCAAGGTCTCCTTTGTCTCGCCTGGGCAAAGCTGTGGAAAGCTTCCAACTTTGGTTTGGGATCGATGAATACTAGAGGCGTGGGAAGGATAATGAAGAGTTATGAGCAGCAGTGAGCAATTTGCCACGTGGAATTTCCAAAGTTGCCCAAACCAAAGGGCCCAGTTGTTGATGGAGTCGTCCAGTGTTTTTGGTCCATCCAAGCTCTGCTAGTGGCTGTCAAGTGCCATGCAGACTCTGATAACCCATCGGAATGCAATTTCAATCGGTTCGAATTCATTTAAGATCTGTTTGATGTATAAATGATTTTTTTATATAAGTTGCATATACAAGTTGATATTTATTTATGTGTATATATATATATAATCTTAGAAGGAGAGAGAGAGAGAGAGAGAGAGAGAGAGTGGAATTTCAATGCTGTTTGATATACAAATCCAATTTGGGAGAAGCCAATTGGCACCAAGTTAACCTTGAATTCGCTCAGCTTCCAACGGCATTGGCTGCCTCCGGTTGTCGCCGTGGTCGAGCCTAGCACGAGACTGGCCAACTGCAATAGAACCAATTAGGAGGAGAAAAAAGTGTTGATATCAAATTAAATAGCTGCAAATATAAGGAATATGTATATACACAAGAATTCAGATATACATATATCTATCTGTATACACTTTACTTAGGTAAAACAGACTAACCAAGCAAGTTCAAAGAAAGGGAAGGACTAGTGGTGAAATGACATTAGCCAACCCCAGGCACCGGAAATTCCAAACCAATCCAACCATGCCAACCATGCCTACTATGTCCAAGTGGCACTAATTCCAAACGGAACATTTAAGATAAGTCAAAAGCTGCCATGAACTCAACACGAAGTTCCCTTGTATTCTCTGTCAGCACCTTGGGTCGGACTGCTATTGCAGCGGCGTCATCTTCAGCCTGCAGAAAGCACCCGTCAAAACTCTGGTCAAAGAAACAGTGAAGAGTGGAGAGAGAAAAATAGAGAAAAACAGTGAAGAGTGGAGCAGAAGAGAGAGAGAGAAAGAGAGAGAAAACAAAAAGAGAGAGAGAATGAGGGAGAGGAAGAGAGGGAGAGAGAGAGAGAGAGCAACAGGACCTGACACGACCTGACAGGCCCTGATTCCACGGTGATCTGATGGAAAAAAGATCTGAAAAATCAAGGCCTGACACTCGGAGAGGTCCTTCGCCTCGTCTTCCTGCTTTTCCTCAGCAAAAATATGCTTGTCCAAGGGCACAAAGATTACAATCCGAGCACCCAATGTTTTGTGCAAAAGAACTCAGCGCAGCTCTCTCTCTCTGGCTGTAATTTATGAGTTGCTGAAAAAATGGTTGCTAAAATGATAACAGAACTGGATGCCTGGTCCCCAATCAATCGGTACAATGATGATCCTGAATTAGCCGAGTGAAAAAACAACTAAAAACTGCCATGCAAAACCGGGCTCCTGTTGCCAATAGCTCGCAAGCTCATTGGCATCCAAATGTTCGTCAAACTTGGCGTGGTCTTCAGCGTCCTCTGAGGCCGGCGATTGAAGCAAACGTTTCTTCAGCATCTCTTGAAATAAGATCAAATCAATCTGCCATGCGCCTGTTGATCTTCGTCTTTTTCTTCGTCCATGTCGTCTTTGTCATCATCTTTGTCCTCCTCCTGATTGTCCTGCTCATCTTCACCGTCATCCTTCCCGCCTTCTTCGTCCTCTTTTTCATCAATTTCTGTCTCAGCATGCTCCTCCTGGTTGCTTTCATCCTTGTCATCATCCCCTTTTTCATCTTCATCGTCAGCATCGGCTGCTGGTTTCTCTTCTGACTTTTTCTCCTCATCATCCTCTTCCTCATCTCTTCTCCTTGCAGAATTGATTGAGAAGAGGATTGCAAGAATCTTCAGGGACAATATGGCACAATCCCACATTTGTCCTCGTCTTTTTCTTCTTTTTCCGTTCTTTTTTCTGCGAAGGTGAATGGCTAGCCTTCGAACAAAACACTTGCTTGGCAAGCCACAGCATTCAGTAAATATCCTCAAGAACTAGCACACTCTCATCTTAGGTTTCACGCCGTTTCGCCAGGGCAGTGCTGCGCTTGCAGCTCCGTCTTGAATGACTTTGAACAACACAAGGTACATTTAAGATATACGTAAGATACACAACAAGATGCATTTAATAGAAGATATATGATGCATATGAGATAGAGTATATATATATATATTTTATAAATATAATAAAATATAAATAAATATAAAAATATATATATAATAATATATTTTTTATATTATATGCATAAGTAAAACCTCTTTGCTTATCCCTTTTTCAGATGGCCTTCGTGGGTGCTGCGCGCTGCTTTCGCTTGGCTTCGAGGAGTCCTTTGAAGCTCACCGTCGCGGCTGGGCCGCGGGCGGGGCGTCCG
>VSDK01014520.1:95438-120775 GCA_009767595.1 Symbiodinium kawagutii | reverse complement strand
GGCTACTGCTGCTACGGCTACCTACCACTAGCACTAGCACTTCGACGACGACTGCCATCACCACTGTCACAACTACCACCACCATTACCACTAGTAACCACTCTCACTACCACTACCACTTACTAGGACTTACTTACTACTTATTACTTACTACTTGCTGGTCGCTACTTGCTACTTACTACTTTCTTGCTGCTACTTTCTAGTTTCTGCTTTCTAGTGACTTGCTACTGTTGCTACCCAGTAGCACTACTACTGCTGCTGCTACTGCTGCTACTACTACTACCACTACTCCTACTCCTACTCCGACTTCGACTCCTACTCCCGCTGCAAGTACTACCACCACCACTCCTGGTGCTACGGACTACGCACGCGACCGCTACTTGCTTCAACGACTTCTGCGAGTGTGCGGGCTTGTGCTGTTACTTCTATTTGCCTTTTAGGGCCTGCAGCTGCCTGGTAGTGCTACCACTGCATCGCCAACGGTGCTACTTGTGCTGCTTCCGGGTCCTGAAATTGCTTGGGCGTGAATCGAGGTCCGTTTGAATGCAACTGATGTTAGGAACTGCGGGTGCGGCGGATGCCTGTGCCTACGCAACCACACGTCTGCCTTCACAACGAGGTTGGTCTGATTCACATTTATTGCCGCAGGTGCCATTACACATTGCCCAGCGGAACGTGCAGGCACCCCTTCCCATTGTTCCCCACCACTTGCTACCACAAACAAAGGAATCGGAAAAAAAGCAATGAATGTAGGTCAAACAGGGTTGTAGGGAATGATCTGAGGTGATTCTGAGATGCACGCCAGAGCAAGTGCGTTCGCAGGCCATGAAGCACCTCAGGCTGCCACATCATTTCCAGCATGTTGTGCAGCCTGCAGTGCTTCACTTCTCATGTTACCCTGAGGCCAGAACCCCAATGGAGCAAGCTCGAAGCTCATTAAAATAAATGTTGTCTTGCTCAATTGTTTTCATCTGTAAGCTGATGCCGCCACACAATCTGAGTTTCCACATGTGCGGAGGCATAAGGAGCACCCCATCAATGACCCACAAAATAGTTTTCTTTTGCGGGGTGTTTGGAGTATGAAGGTGTCATGTATGTCCACCAGTTGCAGGGCCCAAGGTCAGCCCGAAATTGAAATAACCAGGAAATTCGATGGTGCTGTGGCATGTACGAGCCAAAAACTACAGGCAACCGCCAACTTTGCTCTGTGACATCGTCATGGACGAATGTCTGGCTTCTCAATGCTTCTCATGGGGACTGCCGCAGTTGAAATCTGAGACCGCTCGCGATTCGTTTGACGAAGGCTGCGACTCCGATGGTTCGATCCTCCCAGGAGCTGCGCAGCGCTCAGCCGTCGGGAAAGATGACCTCGTCGTGGCCTCGGCAGCTTGCGCGACATCCCTGCGCTGATCAGCGGTGGCTTGTGGTGACCACGTGTGGTTTCCAAGTGGCGGCATTTCACCAAGGTCAAAAGGTTGCCTGGTCCTTCACATGTGTTGACACCTGCACAGCAAAGCACTTGTTTTCGACTCGGGCTCTTGTTCACATGGCTTTTCGGGCCAAGGCAAAATTAAAACTGACGTGAATTGACTGCGTGCAAGTGCAAGCCTTGGGCTTTGACATCGAAAAACCATCTAAAAATGAGACAACATCCTTTAAGGATATGAAAATGCCTCATCAGAGTGCAAAACCTTCCGAGTTGTCACCACTTCCGTCATTTTGGCACTGGTTCACTTCCATTCCTTTGGTGTTTTGGCAGCGAGTTCGAGCCCTTGCTGCGATGGCGCCTACTTCCTGCAGCAGTTTCTGCCCGTCGAGCCACCCTGCCAGGAGCCCCTTGGATCCCAGCAAGAGCTGCTGCAGGCGCCCGTTGAACCTTTCAATGTCCGCCTCCGCGCCGATCTTCAAAAGGATGGCCTCAACGAAGTTTGGAGCAGAAATGAAACACTAACCTCAAAACATCTCAAAACAGTTCATCAGAGTTCATCCTTGACCAACCTGTTCTTTGACTGCGAACACTGCTCATCTTTGCTGATACCTTGTCATCTTGTCTCTTCCGACCAGCCAACCCTGTCAATCTTCTATCTGATCTGCCATCCTGTCCTAAGAAAGAATTATCTCATGTCATCTTTTTCTGCACACTTCATCAAAGAAAGAGCGAATGTGCATTTGCCACAGGAGCAAAAATAGTATATATATATATACATATATGTAGATGTAAATATGTGTACATATACATATATAAATATAAGTTAATTAACCTAATTAATCAATTTATCATTTTTTAGAATGTATATTCATCTATATTTATATCTGTGTGTATTCATTCGAATACGACATTATACAATACATACAATCAAGCACACATACTGTCAGGTCTGCATTCGGGTCCATCCAAAGAGTTCACATGACATAGCTCTCTAGGAAGCTTTGGAACAAACTATCTGACGAAAGGATTGGCATGAACCCATGCGCCAATCCTTGCTTTCAACTGGTCTAGTTGCTCCTCAAATGTATGAACAATTCTGAGTATACACTTCTGAGTAAAGCATTTTTCGACATCCATGCCTATACACGTGGATTGTATACTGCATACCGTACACTAATGTTCGAAAAAATGTGATGTGTTCACCTTCAAGTTTTGCCAGCCCATGGCCTCCTTGTCCTCCGGCCTTGAAGCTGCACAGTTTTCCACTTTCAATGAGCTGAGTTGACCCGAATGTTCTTCCAACACTGTTGGAGAGTGGAGCATCACGTGCTGATCCATATGACTATTGTATGCCTCTACCAATTCGGCCACGCACCAAGCCCTCGAAAACAAATTAAAATCCGTGTCTATGGCCACAACTTGCAGGAAATCTTGAGCATAACGTCGATGCAAGTGCTTCATCATACAATCAAACTTGTTAAGCTCGCACTCCACTGGGTGGTCATTGAAATACTTGGGTGTGCTACAGTCGCAGGAGGGCAACACCTCTCCAGTGACCGTGTCACGAACACCCATGGAATTGCCACAAATACTAGCATGTTGGTTGATGCACAAAGCACAGATCCAGTACTCAGAGTCCAAAGTGCCACTTTCAGCAAGTCTTTCCTTCAACATCCCTACGTCGCCGGAGCTCAATTGCTGTGCCACAGTGTCCCATCGGGACAAGTGCAAGGCATCTGCCACAACTGCTGCGACAAGGTCCCGGAATCGATTGGCCCAATGATGCGTGACCATCCTTGTCGATAAACTTAGCCAGAAATGAAAATGGCATAAACTAATCGACTCGAACAATGATTCAACTCATGGGAATTCAGATGAAAGATGATGAAAGTATGCTGACTTTGCGTCAGTAAAGTGCATACAGTATAATCCATTTTTGGGAAGTCATCAAAAATACTGAAACCTCTGCTGAGATCTGCTGAGCATCCTGGGGGCATAGTCCTTGGTCAAGACATTTTGCATCGAGAAGTAGTTTCTGCTTTTATCTTCGACGCCGTGATGCCAGGATTCTGCCAGGGCTACTCCCGTGGTCCCATGACGGGATTCAGGGATCACTGCATGACGCACGACATCATTGGTGGTGGACTTCTCCGGAGAAAAGTGGGGCATCAGTCGAGTTGAGCCCAGCTGGGTGTAGAAACTCAGCAAATTGCTGACGGAAACTCTGCGGCTCGCGAGCTCTGCAACCTTGATCTCCCAAGCACAAGCATCACATGTCGCATCATTTGCAGTGGCAGACTTCAAGGACTGGGATGCCTGGGATGAAGTTCTCCCCAGCTGTTTCCCGCAGGTGCAGTCTGTGTTGACAAGATTTTCTTCTTCAATGTCAACCGCTGCCTTCTTTGGAGAGAACTTGGGCAAAGACAACGAAGACGCCGAAAGAAGCACTATGCAGAACGCGTTGCCCAAGGAATCTGCTAGGCCGGAATACTGGTAGACGCTGGTGACGGCATTGGTTCTAGTCACCGGAAACAAGCCGAAGAATAGCAAGAAGGTTGCCATGGAAAAACCTGCCACAACGAAACCAAGTTGGGCTGCGAAGATCACTCTCATGGCAAATTTTGTCTCTTTCAAGAGTTGTTTCCCCATAGCATCGTCCTTGTTGTCCACTTTCCTTGAGTCTCTCAATGCCTTCAAAGGGAGCGAGTAGGCCCAACTAACAAGCACTACCAGCACAACAAGGCACAAAGTGGTGAACGTGGTGACCACCAGAGTGGTTGGATCTGGGAGGACCGCTGCAAAAGCCACGCAGGGCATGCAGATTTTCATCACAACCACAAGGCAGTTGATGGCCTTGATACAAGGCAAGCTCTCTCCAAAGGCTTCTTGAAAAGCATGGAGGCGTTCGATCACTAGCTGAATACACCAAATGTCACCCAAGAAAGACGTGGCAAGGTTGAAGGCCACCGACATGAGCGCAATTGTGTTAACCCGAAACACTGTATCTCTGACACCATCACTGTCGCGGTCCCCCCCAAGACATGCTGACAAGAAAGTATCAATGCAACGTACTCCAGTGCCAAGCCAAAAGTACAATACACACCTCACGGATTGCCGAATGTATGTAGATTCTGGATGGTCGGCCACGGACATATACATGGCCAAGACTGCCAAAATCCAGAATGAAACAATCCGGATGATTGTTTGAGGCAAGAAATCCTGAAGCCGCTGCCCGTTTTCATTTGGCATCTCCGGATCAAAATCATTGCAACCTTCCCCACCGCCAAAGAACAACCATGGAACAGCAGTAAGCAAGATAGTGCTGGACAGGATGAGAAAGACGCAAACAAGGCGTATTGGCAAAGGGAAAGGATATGCCTGATCCTTCAAAACGAAGTAACCCATGATGTAGATCCATAGGGCAACTGCCAAAGTGCCAAAGTACTCCCCCTTCAACGGACCTAAGTAGAGCCCCACGGGTAGAGCTGCAAACGCCAGGGCCACAGCCCACCGACATCTACGGCCATGCCACATAGCCACCTGAATCGTTGCCTGCGCTGCGCTAGTGGTGTGCACTTGCTGTTGAGCCAAGATGCAGTTCATGAGAGCAAACCTTGGGTGAAAACTGGATAGTTTTTAATACGTTCAAGGCCAAGGTCAAAATTTACTTTGCCCCTATGATGCCCAATCAAATTGACATGGGCCGTGCAAGATGGGGAAGCGTTGGAAGTGGAGAAACAATCCATTTTATCCAAAGAAATTGAAGGTTGAACACTACGAAGAATTACAGTGGCGACCCCAAACAGCGTAGGGAAGAGGAAATGCAGAAAACCGTCTCAGCATATCTCAGCATATCCAAGCCATCCAAGATTGCTGTCCAAGCCACATCTTCCGCATGGGATTGGCCCCTGGATATGAACACCAATAGCTCTGGCAGTCGCATGTACGAGCCAAAAACTACAGGCAACGACCGGCTCTACCACATCACCACTGATGTGGTCACACTCATGGCCGACTGAATTCTTGACCTCCATCTCGCTTGATGGTTGTCCGAACTGGCTGGCCCAACTGAGATCCGCAGAAGGAACCTCCTTTGCCTTCCACTGGCACTTCCTTTATCTTCCTTTTCCTGTTCCTTTCCTCTTCGTTTCCGCACTTTCCTTGTCCTCTGAACTACTGGATCTGGATGGGAACGAGAAGTTAGAGCAGTATCTCTCCTAACTTTTCTACACCTCACATCTCCTAACTCTTGTCTTTTCCTACCAAAAACTTCTGGGTTTCCTTCTTTTTCGATTTTTTTCGTTCAAAGACTGCGACGAAGAATCCGATGGTTCGATCCTCCCAGGAGCTGCGCACACAGCGCTCAGCCGTCGGGAAAAGCGGATGACCTCGTCGTGGCCACCTGACAACGGGACACAACGGCTGCCAGGCGCCATCCCCGCGATGATCTGTGGTTCAGATTGGGCCCCTGGGTCATCCATCCGTTAAATCAGTGGTTTGGAAAGGTAACCCTTGGTGATTGATGATGGTTTATATGGGTTACACATTGGTTGCCAACTGCTCACTGATGTGACATGTCACCACTGAGTCAAAACGTCGTCTGGTATACTGTCAATAGACTCGATCCACCGCTGGTCTACCGAATTCATCGTGATTCATCAAGCGATCTGTGGCCATCTGTGGCCATCTGTGGCCATCTGTGGCCATCTGTGGCCATCTGTGGCCAATGTGTCTATAGCTTTGGGATGCTCATCCTTCTCCTTGGAAATCCCATCTGTCATGCTGTGACCAAGGCACCATGGCAGAGCCATGTCCAGCTGAAACTCGGAGCCGATCTGCGTGGCCAACACCTGAGATGCCAAAGCTTTGGAAGATGGACGAAGGTAGAAATAACACCTGCATTGGATCATTGGATGCCAAAAATAGTGGAGATGGATGGAGATGAAGATGGAAATGAGAGGGCTTGAGGCATTTCAGGATGAGTAAGGACTGAGCACCGGGAAAAAAATGCACAAAGCGACCGGGCATTGGAAAAGAATTGGAGCGGAGATGAGCGGAACATAGTGGAACCACCTCTTGATTCCAAGGAAAATGATCTTCCAAGTTTGTTGATTTAGTGCAAGGGCCTCTTGTGATTGGAGTGATGAATCTGTTCACATCAAGAGTAACATACCTGCATATTGTAATTAATGTGTGGGTGTGAGATTGGGATGTCAAATCCTGAGCACTACATCTCATGTGGCAAATCAAGCTGAACCAAGGCACGTTTTGCACAACTTCTTCGTTCTCTTTCTCGTGAACCGAGCAGGTCGAATAGGCGATGCGCTGACACGAAGGAAAGCGCATGGCATGAAGAATCACCTCCTGGCGCTGCATGAGGCACAGTGAGCTGCGCACAAACTTTTCAGAATCTTTCAGATGGAATCACTGTAATGAATCAGGGAAAAAATGATTTGAGGCCAAAGGGGATAAGATTCATATGGACAAGATTTCAATACTGAAAATAATGAGTGAAGATGAGCGAAGATGAGAGAAAATGAGTGAAGGACCTCAGCAAAAATCGTGGCGAGTTCTTTCCCAACTTCCCTTTACTTCTTTCCCAACTTCTTTCACCACTTCTTTTCCTCACTGACTGGGCAGTCGCTGCTGGGAACTCTGTCGGGTCTCCTTCTGGTTCTTCGCAAGTTGCTGGAGCTCGGCTTCATTCAGTGGCACAGCAGTCATGCCACTGGAGGAGCAGCTCGGATCCAGCAGAAAGTGCGTCACGTGTCGATACTTGGCGTCCGTAACGGAGACCTTCAGAAAGTCCTCGCGCCCGTGCCATGGATTGAGCTCGTCATAGCTCTCTAATTCGCAGAGTCCTAAAGTCCACAGCGGTTCATAGTGCCTAGTGGAGATGATTGGAATTCAGTAGCATGAACTTCCAATCATCTCCACGTGGATAACTCGGCAAATGTCATGAGCTTCCGATTCCAGTCCTTCTCGAGTGCCTCGACGCAGGTGACATGTCTCTGTTCCATGAGGGTCATCATGGTCTTCAAACGCCGCCCATCGCGGTCAAAGGCAAAGATCTGGCCCTCGTTGCACATCATGGCCTTCGAAGAAAACACGAAAACAAGTCATCAAAAAATTCAGAATATATATATATATATTGAAAATATATAAAGATATCATGTTGAAATTCGGACATATTCAAATACTATCAATTCATATTCTGACACATTCAAATACGATCAATTCATCAAAACGCAATCAATCCCCATATGTGTTTTCTACATTCTTCTAGACAGAACTCAAGTCATCAGCAGATCAGTGAAGGATCTCGACATGGACAAAAAATGACAAAAGCACACAAAAAACGGCAGCGATTCCACGCACAAAGCATCACAAAGCTTCGCGGCTTCGCCAAGTCACAGCCATCTGCGACGTCTTTGAACCAGGTGCCTCAGTCGGACTCAGTCGGATCGATCTTAGGTGCAGCGACCCAAGCCCGTGGTGCCGAGTGGCTGCGCATGCATCGATGACTTGTGCACCTCTGGGAGGATCCAGGGCGACGGCAGGAAAGGCAGATGCCTTCTGCTGAAAGACCAGGGCGCCTTCGTCAAACATCTCCACCTCAACACAGAAAGACATGTGACCATATGCGAACTGTATATCTACGTTTATCTGTACATATCTGCTTTGGTGAAGTCTACTGTGTATCTGGATGGCGTACCCTGCACGGTAGTAGCCCGCGTTCAACAAGGGTAAAGCCGCATGTTTGGCTGTTTCCTCACATCGCCCTCATGCTGCAAGCTCTTCTGCATTTCCCACTACTTCAACTTTCCAGACGCACCCTGTTCCCCACAAGAGAAAGCCTTTTCCCAAATTCGGATTGAAAGGATTTATTCTCCGATCAGAAACAGGCAACTGACGCGGTATGCAATGCATGTTATTCTGCTTCAAAATCTTCAAAACGCTCGCGCCCTAATACCTACTGCAGGCACCTGCACAGCATGGCACTTGTTTTCGGCTCGGGCTCCTGTTCACATGGTTTTTCAGGCCAAGGCAAAATGAGAACTGGCTGTGTGCAAGTGAAAGCCTTAGGTCTATCGGACAAAGGCAGCAAAATGAGAACTGACTGCATGCAAGCCTTAGGCTTTACCATACAATCAAGCCGAAAAAGTCAAAGCGAGAAAGCATCCTTCAAGGATGTGTGAATTCGTGTTTCAGACTGCAAAACCTTCTGAGTTGTCACCGTTCAGTTCCATTCCTTTGGCATTTTGGGCGTCGGCAAGGCAGCGAGTTCGAGCCCTCGCCGCGATGGCACCTACTTCCTGCAGCAGTTTCTGCCCGTCGAGCCACCCTGCCAGGAGCCCCTTGGATCCCAGCAAGAGCTGCTGCAGGCGTCCGTTGAACCTTTCAATGTCCGCCTCCGCGCCGATCTTCAAAAGGATGGCCTGAACCAAGTGTCACGCAGTTTAAACACAAACATGCACAAACAGTTCATCAGAGTTCATCCTTTCAAGAATCTCACCAACCTGTTCTTCGGCTATTAAGCTATTCTGTGCGGACACTGCTCTTCGCTGATATCTTGTTTTGACTCTTTGGACCAGCCAACTCTGTCAATCTTCTATCTGACCTTCCATCCGGTCCTAAGATTGTTTTCACTTGCACTTCATCCACAAACAAGAGAACGTTCAGCTGACAAAGGAAAAAACTCATTTACATTCATCTATGTGTTTATTTGATTCATTCCTTCCTTCCTAACCTCCTTCCTTCATTCCTTCCTTCATTCTTTCCTTCATTCCTTCATTCATTCCTTCATACCTTCCTTCATTCCCTCATTCCTTCACTCCTTCATTCATTCATTCATTCATTCATTCATTCATTCATTCATTCATTCATTCATTCATTCATACACTAATTCATTCATTCATTCATTCATTCATTCATTCATTTATTTATTCACCTTTCCATGTTTTTTTTATGTTCATCATCTATTTTTTTCATGTGTTCAGTTTGCACTAATTCATTCATTCATTTTATCAATTTATTCATCTTTATTGATGAATTTTCTATGTGTGTATTGACTATTGGCTTATTTATCTTTCGTTTA
Source organism: Symbiodinium kawagutii (assembly GCA_009767595.1). Lineage (NCBI taxonomy): Eukaryota > Dinophyceae > Suessiales > Symbiodiniaceae > Symbiodinium > Symbiodinium kawagutii. The sequence continues at coordinate 111,248 of VSDK01014520.1, read as the reverse complement.
TCTATTGTCGTATTTACGTTTTTCTCATGTTTGCATTTATTCAATGTCCTTTCTTAATTATTGATTTAGATATTCAGTATCTACTGTGCTATACCGTATGTACAAGCACAAATATTGTGAGGTATGGATCCCAGTCCATGCAAGGAGTTGACATGGCGATCTTAGACCGCTTTGGAAACGACCAAACCATCCACTAAAAGGTTTGGGATGAACCCCTGCGCCAATCCTTGATTCAACTAGTCTAGTTGTTCCTCAAAGGTCTGAACGCTTTTGAGTACACACTTCTGAGTCAAGCGTATGTCAGTACTCCCATGTGTATATGCATTGCATACCGTACACTAGTGTTCGAAAAAATGTGATGTTTTCATCTTCAAGTTTCGCCAGCCCATGGCCTCCTTGTCCTCTGGTCTTGAAGCTGCGCAGTTTTCCACTTTCAATGAGCTGAGTTGACCCGAATGTTCTTCCAACACTGTTGGAGAGTGAAGCATCACATGCTGATCCAAATGACTATTGTGTGCCTCTACCAATTCGGCCACGCACCAAGCCCTCGAAAACAAATTGAAATCTGTGTCTATGGCCACAACTTGCAGGAAACCTTGAGCATAACGTCGATGAAGATGCTGCATCATAGAATCAAACTTGTTAAGCTCGCACTCCACTGGGTGGTCATTGAAATACTTGGGTGTGCTACAGTCGCAGGAGGGCAATACATCTCCAGTGACCGTGTCACGAACACCCATGGAATTGCCACAAATACTAGCATGTTGGTTGATGCACAGAGCACAGATCCAATACTGGCAGTCCAAAGTGCCACTTTCAGCAAGTCTTTCCCTCAACATCTCTACGTCGCCGGAGCTCAATTGCTGTGCCACACTGTCCCATCGGGACAAGTGCAAGGCATCTGCCACAACTGCTGCAACAAGGTCCCGGAATCGATTGGCCCAATGATGCGTGACCATCCTTGTCGTAAAAGTAAGCCAGAAATAAAAATGACATAAACTAATCGACTCGAACAATAACTCAACTCATGGAATGCAGATGAAAGATGCTGAAAGTATGCTGACTCTGCGAGAAAAAAGCGTATACACTATAATCCATTTTTGGGAAGTCATCAAAAATACTGAAACCTCCGCTGAGCATCCTGGGGGCATGGTCCTTGGTCAAAACATTTTGCATCGAGAAGTAGTTTCTGCTTTTTTCTTCGACGCCGTGATGCCAGGATTCTGCCAGGGCCACTCCCGTGGTCCCATGACGGGATTCAGGGATCACTGCATGACGCACGACATCATTGGTCGTGGACTTCTCTGGAGAAAAGTGGGGCATCAGTCGAGTTGAGCCCAGCTGGGTGTAGAAACTCAGCAAATTTCTGACGGAAACTCTGCGGTTCGCAAGCTCTGCAACCTTGATCTCCCAAGCACAAGCATCACATGTCGCATCATTTGCAGTGGCAGACTTCAAGGACTGGGATGCCTGGGATGAAGTTCTTGCCAGCTGTTGCCCGCATGTGCAGTCCGTGTTCACCAGATTTTCTTCTTCAATGGCAACCACTGCCTTCTTTGGAGAAAACTTGGGCAAAGACAACGAAGACACCGAGAGAAGCACTATGCAGAACGCGTTGCCCAAGGAATCTGCTAGGCCAGAATACTGGTAGATGCTGGTCGGTGTATTGGTTCTAGTCACCCTCTCTAACCCGAAGAAAAGCAAGAAGGTTGCCATGGAAAACCCCGCCACAACAAAACCAAGTTGGGCTACGAAGATCACTCTCATGGCAAATTGGGTCTCTTTCAAAAGTTGCTTCCCCATGGCATCGTCCTTGCTGTCCACCTTCCTTGAGTCTCTCAATGCCTTCAAAGGGAGCGAGTAGGCCCAACAGACCAGCACTACCAGCACAACAAGGCACAAAGTGGTGAACGCGGAGACCACCAGAGTGGTTGGATCTGGGAGGCGTGCTGCAAAAGCCACAAAGGGCATGCAGATTTTCATCACAACCACAAGGCAGTTGATGACCTTGATACAAGGCAAGCTCTCTCCAAAGGCCTCTTGAAAAGCATGGAGGCGTTCGATCACGAGCTGAATGCACCAAATGTCACCCAAGAAAGACGTGGCAAGCCCGAAGGCCACCGACATCATCGCAATTGTGTTGATCCGAAACACTCGATCTCTGACACCATCACTGTCGCGGTCTCCCCCAAGACATGCCGACAAGAAAGTATCAATGCAACGTACTCCAGTGCCAAGCCAAAAGTACAATACGCACCTCACGGATTGCCGAATGTATGTAGACTCTGGATGGTCGGCCACGCACATATACATGGCCAAGACTGCCAAAATCCAGAATGAAACAATCCGGATGATGGTTTGAGGCAAGAAATCCTGAAGCCGCTGCCCGTTTTCATTTGGCACCTCCGGATCAAAATCATTGCAACCTTCCCCACCGCCAAAGAACAACCATGGAACAGCGGTCAGCAAGATAGTGCTGGACAGGATGAGAAAGACGCAAACAAGGCGTATTGGCAAAGGGAAAGGATATGCCTGATCCTTCAAGACGAAATAGCCCATGACATAGATCCAGAGAGCAACTGCCAGAGTGCCGAAGTACTCCCCATTGAACGGACTAAAGAAGAGCCCAATAAGTAAAGCAAACGCCACAGCCACAGCCCACCGACATCTACGGCCATGCCACATAGTAGACACCTGAATGGTTGCCTGCGCTGCGCTACTCGAAGTGGTGTGCACTTGCTGTTGAGCCAAGATGCAGTTCATGAGAGCAAACCTTGTGTGAAAACTGGATAGTTTTTGATGTCTTTCAGGCCAAGTCGAAATCTACTTTGCCCTTGTGATGCCCAATCAAATTGGTCACATGCGCCATGCGACATGGGGAAGCATTGGAAGTGAAGAAACGATCCGTTTTTCTTTAAAGAAATTGAAGGTTGAAAACTACGAAGAATTACACTGGCGACCCCAAACAGCGCCGGGAAGAGGAGATGCAAAAAACCATCCCAGCACATCCAAGCCATCCAAGCCATCCAAGATGCTGTCCAAGCCGCGTCTTCCGTGTGGGATTGGCCCATGGGTCTGAACACCAATAGCTCTGGCATGTGCACATCTCTGTAGTAGATCCTGGGATTAGCTGTGTTGAATTCCAACTCTGAAGCCATCCAATCCCAAACCACACGATCTGCGGGAAAAAACCATGGGATTTGGGGTGTCCAAGTGGTGAACTACTCTGAAATGAACCTTCAGAATCTTGAGAGGCACAGCTCTCTAGGCACGGGTCACAACCACCGGCTGTCAAGGCACTTCTTGTCATGGGAGGGCGGCGTCAAACCTTCAGATCGACGTGCAGCGTCACGCTTTTCTTTGAGACTTGGGCGCCAAAAGACGTGCCCCGCGTCTTGCAAGTTTCGCTGCACTTGGCCCCAAGTTACTCCTGAGGCTAAACCGAAGAATTTTTTGAAAAGACAAGCAAGATAACCTCCAAGTCAAGCAAACGATTTCAAAAATAGAAAAGTTTCAAAATTGCCCCTAGTTGGATCGAAGAATTGAAGAAACGACCGCTGAGCATTGCAAAGTGCACACCTCCCGACTGTGGCACCCTAGATTCTCCTGGTGCGAGCGTGTTGATCCGAGCGTATCTGGGCAGGGCACGCTTCACAGCCTCGCTTGGACAAGGTGAAACCAGAATCGCTGAGTTTCCTTTGACCACAAAAACCAAAGACCACCCGTAGAAATCTCAACATACCAATCCCATCCAATCCCTGATCCAATCCCCATAATCCCCAATCCCCCTTGCCAGTTGAGTTTACGCTACTGTGTGCTTGTCGAGTCACTGATCGAGCGTGGAATTCTTCCTGGCGCTTGGTGGAAGGTGCCGCTGAAACCTGGCGATTTGCCAATTGGGCGATGGCGATGGATGTCCCTTGAGCTATCCTGGTTGAGCTTGCAGAGCTATCCTGGTTGAGCTTGGTGAATCTTTGGGCTTTGACTCCTGTGCTGATCCTATCGGCTAAGCCTGGCCTGTCGGCTCTTGTCCAACTGGGCCTGCACCTGCGTCTTCACATCTGCCAATGAGACCTTCTTCTGCTTCTGTGGAGAACCTGAGTTCGACAGCGGATGTGACTCTCTCTCCATGAGTTATCAACATCTTCAAAGTCTGGCAGTTCGCCACTTGAATGAACCAATTGGATTGTTCACCACTGTTTAGCCGTGCAAGACCCTTGCTGGAACCACATGGAAGAAGCCGAACACATGGCAACATTGTTATCAGATGGAAGCCTATTTCTTGCATACAATTTGGGCAATGTTAGTGTACCTATGTTTACGTAGGCCACCTAAACGTAGAGCCCAGGTACACATATATCGAACCTAAATAGAACATTACAAAACCTTAAGTGTATACTTAAATATGTACAAGATTGTTCAAGTATATTCCATATCTAAACTCATTTGTGCTTGGAACCTGTGCTACCGCGGACATGCACATGGCACTTGGCACCGAAGTGACCCAGCGCTCTCTTCCGACGGCACAGGGCCTTGAGGCGCCGCAGGCGCTGCAGCGTGCGCAGTGGCATCGAAGCGCAGCGAAGGAAGCGCTTGGAAGGTCGTCACATGACATGAACATTGCAACAGAATGCACCAGACATGCAACATGAACCTCGCACCTCACATGTGAACCTCACATGTGAACCTCACATGTGAACCTCACATGTGAACCTCACATTTGAACCTCACATGAACCTTACATGAGCCTTACATGAACTACATCACTTGCTTTTAACCATGGACCACATCGTTGATCCGGTGGCCTTCACGATCGATAAAGGGTCACATGAATGGTTTAGCATCACTTGGTTCACATCAATGGACATCCTCATGGTTCGCCAGAATCAAACAGTCAGTCTTTAGTTAACTAAGAATAGAGTTTCCTGAATCTCCTCTGTAAAAAAACGTTGTGCAAAATGCTAAGCGCGCTTGTGACTGTTCGAAGATTTTTAATGATGCAAACCATTTTGTTTGGCTGCATGTGCTTAAGCCCACCGACGCACGCAGGGAGCATAGATGGATTAAAGTTAAGTGCAACCCAAAGCCGCATAGAAACTTGCTGCCAAAAACCCTGCGCTCATGGCTGCCAAGTCAAGTCCTCCAAGAGCGACTCATGACAAGTTCCGCCCTTTTTGAGACGTGCATTCGTTGCTGTCATGGCAGCGTCCAAACACTCGGCTCTGTGTTGAATTCTCCTGACCTCTCATATCCCTACGTACTCTATCTCGGATCTTCCTTGACGCTGCCATTGCAGAGTTGGAGGGATCGAAGAAGATATGCTACGTCCGGCTTCTGTTCTTCCACTGGCTATCGGGTGCCATAGCAGAAATACCTTCGAGACTGTCCCGTGCTGTCAAGCACCACACTGCCTCAGCTACACTGCGAGGGGCCAGGCTCCACCAAACCAGGGATCTGACATCAACAGATCATTTACGATCATCAAATCATTTGAGATAAATACATGATCAAAAATCATCACACCAAATGCATTCTGCCAAGTTCTGCCATGTTAGACCCTCGCTAACCACCCACAGTGGCAGATTGGGCCCAGTGGCATTGCTGGGGGCTGTGCCTGGGTGCACCAAGATAGCCAGGTGGTGTCCTACGCCACGCAGCGACACCTCTCCAGCCTCCACATCCGGCAAAGCCACCTGCAGACTCCATAAAGGAACCACCTCAACCTCCAAATTCTTATAATTCTTAAGATGAAAACTCAGCCATCGAAATTAATCACAAATTGCATCAAATGTGCCTGCCATCGCTGCAGCTTCTCCACCAAATGAGCTGAATTCTCCAGCCCAGCACAGCGGCCCCAGTAGCCACACTGTTCCTGACCCAAGGCAAGGCACTCATCTGCAGGTGGCAGTACAGCCTACTAAAACAAACAGGCACCCAGCTACTGCGACATCACCAGGTGGGTAACCAGGTGACTTCGACCTTGATCAAACCCACTCGGACTCACTCGGTCACCAAGCTTCGCAGGATTGGACCAGTTGCTGTCGTCCAAAATGCCCTTGAACCAACTGCAAGGCCTCCTCCCAGCGGCGCGCTCGTGCTGCAGCAATTGCTGCCACCTGGTCGACGCCGAGTTGTGATCAGCTGGCAACGTCAACACTTCACCGATGTCTTGACATCGAAAGCCGTGTGCAACAAAGTTCTTCTCATTTTACGCTGCAACTGACAAGTCTTCACCTGCCTCAGAGCTTTGGCGATTGAAAGGCCATGACAGCACCAGATGCAGTGCATCTTCCCAACGCATAGCTCGCTCGCAGGAGGACAGGGTGGTGGTGTGGCTAGTGTGACTGGCATCGCCCAAGCGGCACAAGTCCTGAAAATGTTGTAAAGCTGTCACCCAGTTGCGACTTGCCGCGAAGGCACCAATGGCCAGGTTGAGGCTGATGATGTTTGGCTGCAGCTGAAAAGATGGCAGATCTGCCAATAAACACAGCGCTGGTCTCCACTGTCTGGCCTTCTCACATGCTGAAAGCACCGAGTTCACAGTGGTCATTGAGATCCTGGAGTTCTGGGAGTTCATCTGGGCGAAAAGAGCCACTGCTAATTCCCATTGACGGCCTTTTTCGCATGCCAAGATGGCCGCGTTTTGGACGGCAGAATTTGGCGCAACGCTGCGATCGTCGGCTGAAGCCAAGATGTCCAAAGCAAAGGTCCATAAGTGGCCGGTAGCGGCGCCTCGGCATCTCGCCCAAAGACCCAACACTAAAGGAATGATGTAGAGAAGTTAGAGAAGTGGCATCTCTCCCGTTTCAAGATGAACTCAGTAAACAGCTGAAGTACCAGCTGTGCACGATCTCACCGAGGCACATGTGATTGCAATGCCCAGGAGTCCGGCATCAACGGCATCCGCAGAAGCAAAGAGATCCAAGGCCTTTTGCCATTGCCGACCTTGCCGACAGGCAGACATCAAGGCTGTCAAGGTGAAAACCTCAGGGAGAACACGGCACCAAGATGTGGTGGATTTGATGTGGTGGATTTGCATGGATGAAAATGTTGAAAGCGCTACCAGCGTCCGAATTATCGAATAATATTGAAGAATGACATGTTCATTATCAGAATAGTAGTCATATCCGCTTGATATGGGATCGAGCAAGACACAGGCATCGGTGCCAAACGTTGCCTTTCAATCGTCCTCAATTACTTGATCTTTTTGAGTACAGGGAGTCTTGCATCTTGATCTTGATTCCTCCCTAAATTAAAATACTTGAGAGTTTGCCAGAGGCCCAAAAAAGCCTGAGCTGGGGCAAACAACTTGTTGAAGAATCTTGAATCTTGGACCCTGGATCGTCCCAAATTTCGAGTTCTGAACGTTACCTCACTGCGTATTGGTGAACATGTTCTGTCCAAGTAGTACCCGCACAAGGTGGGGGGCGGAAGTTTCCAACCTTATAGAGGCCCATACGCAAAAAATTGTACCAAAAAAATGCAGTGCAACAAAATCACGAGCACAACAAAGTCAGCAGGACAAAATGACCGCCACAACAAAAATCACCAGCACAACAAAAAGCACCACAAGAAAGTCACAACGACAAAATCACTGGCACAACAAACAACACCACCACAAAAACACCTGCGCAACAAAATCAGCACGAGTTACCAGCACGACAACATCATAACAAGAAAATCACCAGCACACCAAAAACACCACAAGAAAATCACCAGCGCAATAAACTCACCAGCACAATAAACTCACCAGCACAACACATCGAACACCGCCACACAAAGACCAGCGCAACAAAATCAGTAGCAAAAAAAAGGAGTGTATGTGGAATCCGGCTCGAATTTTGCGCCAGCCACTCAGCCACTCAGCCACGTGGCTGACTGGCGGGCGGCCTGGCGGGCTTTTGAGTCTGAGTGGCTGGGGGGGTGGGGGGGGGCTTCTGAGACCCCAGCCAGTCAGCCACGTGGCTGAGTGGCTGAGCGTCTGAATAATTGGGAAACAAATCTTCTCATAGCTTTATTTGATGCACTAGATGACTATCTATTAGTTTTTTAGTAGCAAAACAATTTATTGTAGATTTCTATAGCTTTGCTAAACGCAAGGACCAAGCATTGAGTTATCTCTTGTTTTTGCCATCATTGATGGCTACTATCATTCGTCATTGTTTGATTTTCTTGTGAACCTGGTAGTACTTTCGGGTTTAGACCCCTAAGTTAAATTAAGTGCCATGGGTTCGTATGACTGGCGCCGTTCTGGAGCTTATGTTGGCATAAAAAGTTAGCTCTATCTGATTTAGCTGGTGTTTTTGTCTTCTTGATCTCTCTCTGTTCCCAAACGTGGTCCAGAAAACATCATGGAACTCTATATTTTGGGTGACATGGAGCCTGTTATAAGACTGCGTTGGGCATGTCTGAAGTTTTTTCTTGTTTTTGAAGACTAGATCTATATCCAATAGTGTTGTTTTTTTGCCCTCTTGTTGTTCACTAACAGTGGCCAGAAAGCATTGGGGGCGACCTGGAACCTGTTACAAGGCTATGTTAAGGTGGATTGAAACTTATGTTTTATTTGAAAACCAGATCTATTTGATATAGCTGGTTTTTTGCCCCCGACGGTTCCCCAAAGTGGCCAAACAGGATCGTGGAACTCTATATGGAGGACAATCTGGGGCTTGTGACGGGACTATGCTGGGCAAATTTAAAGCTTATGTCACTATAAATATTAACTACTAGTTGATTTTGGGTCGTTTTTTGATTATCCAAGGCATTCTGATTCATCGAATTGTGTTGGCGCATAGTGGCCTCAAAGAAACAATGTTTGTCATGTGAATGGTAAGTTTTGCATTCGAGGGGTTTTAATTTGCCTGGGTTCAGTCAATCACCTGCACAGGAATAGACACCAGATATTCATCCTTGCGTTTTTGTAAGTTCAAGTTTGTTGGAACGGTTCGTTGACGATTTACGATCGTCAACTATCAAGTATGACCAGGCAGGATTTTTATTAGTTACCAACTAATATCATCATTGCTTTTAAACTAAGGATCATAACTGCGGCATCAAGTGGCAGTACCGGCACCGTGAATCACTGCCATCAACTTTGTATTATTTCTTGTGGGCTATGCACGAAATCTAGTTTTGTTCACTCCATGAATCACTAGTCAGAATCAGTCACCTTAATTGATCATTTTTATTCATCACCATTTTGATCGACTATCAAAATAGATATACTATCATTAATTGTAATCAAGTGTGATTTGTCCTAAGCAATATGAGTTGTGAATCATCATTCAAGATCATTAGCATTTGAGAAACCATCTGTTTGCAACATTTGATCATTGATACGAGTTTAATCTATGATAAATAGTTGCCAATGTTTGTGTAATCATTAGCAACGAGGTAACACAAGACTAACTCTAAATTGGCAACACCCTTTGATATCCATCAATAACGGATATGCTTGTTACTGTCTCAATGAATGATTGTTGGCTGCCAATGATCCCGGCACCTCGAAAATAGCTTCATCCATCATAATGTACCGCTGTAGTATTTTTCTGTATGAATGTTGGTATGCATTGCGGAATCATTGCATTAATTCATTCTGTTTCGACGGTGTCGTGGGAGCGGGTAAAAGGATGCATGGTTAGCTAAAGGAAATTAATAGAGTGGTTGGTTCAGTGACCTTGGTAAATTATGGCTAAGAGGCATGGTCAATCAATCAACACGTGTAGGAAGTATTACAATGTAGTCCATTGGGTTTGTCGCAGGTCGTGTAGTACGCTGTAGTACGCAGCAAGTTGTAATTTGGTGTGGTTCGTCGGAGTAGTTTGTAGCGCAATGTCATGCATGGCTGAGTTGTAGAACGCCGGAGTACATAGCAATGCGTGGTTGCACGTTGCAGAAGTGTAGTTGTAGTGCGATGTAGTACATTGTTGTGAGATGTAGCACGTTGCATTAGGTCGCCGTACTATGTAGCATATTGTAATACACTATATTGGAAATAAGTTGCAACATCCTGTAATTAATGTATTTTATTGCAGCTTGTTGTTGGAGTACGCTGCAACTAGCGATGTAGTACACTGGAGCACGCGGGAACACGTTGGAATATGTTGTGGTGCATTACACTACGTTGCCGTGTCTTGAATTTTATGTTGTAGTGCACTGGACTACGCTGTAATAATATGTTTTAGCCACTCAGACTCTCAGCGACTCAGAATTCTTGGACACTCAGACTCTCAGAAGCCAATCAGCCACTCAGCCACTCAGCCACTCATTTATGTTGCATCTGAAAGCCAGTTCTATCTGATATAGCTGGCGTTTGGTCTTCTTAAGGTCTCGTAAAAGTAGTTTGCTAAGTATCACGGAGCTCTAAGTAGGAGCAAAGTAACCCAGATTCTTAGACACTTTGACTCTCAAAAGCTAGTCAGCCACTCAGCCACTCAGTCACTCAGCCACTCAGCCACGTGGCTGAGTGGCTGAGTGGCTGATCTCCAAAAATCCGCCATTGCGCGTTCAATGTAAAGAAAAAAACAGAAAATCACCGGCACAACAAAACACCAAAAATGAATAACAGTTCTTCAGTTCTTCATCTCTCCAATGTACAACATCACCTCACGCAGCGCTGTCATTTCAAAAAGCGATTCCGGAGCTCCCGATGCACAAAACACCACGCCGGCCACACAAAGCGGCAAAGCAACTTCCTGATGTACCCCGTGGTTCCTACGGATTCGTCGAGGTTCTCTTGATGAAAGCTAAGAGGGAAAACCTGCTTGGCCGGGAAAAAAACGTATGTCCATTGTTTGGTGACAGTCACACGAGACAAGCCAAAAGCAAACCGGAACCAAACCTGAAACAGACCGTAAGAAAACCCAAGTCAAACCGAGACCGTCTCGCACCCCTTCGATCCTCGAGGCTACTTTGCGATCAAGGGCAACGCATTTCCACTAGAAAACACATGGTTTCGTGATCGACCAATCGCAAAAAAACGCATGTCGTGCAAGACTTCCTCCACTTTTGGAACTGCAAAGTACATCAAAATATTCAAAATTGTCGTCGAAGTTATAGGCAGCCAGCGCCCTTGATCGCGGATGGCTGCACGGAGAGGCTGCACAGGAGAAACCAGCGCAACCTTAGGACCGAGTGAAGTTCACCTTAGCAGGCCTTAGTCAGGGTCAGACCTTAGTCATGGTAGCACTGCCACAGTCGTTCCACCGTGGCAAGCAAATATTCAAAATTGTGAAAGTATCATACCTGTCACACCAACTGACGATCCAACAGTTGTCCAACAACACTGCCGATGCACCGAATACTGCGCCTGTCACACAAGATCACTTCGCAGCTCATTAGTCGTCTTGTGAAGCTGTTGTGTGGTGAAGTCGCTGTGGTGAAGTTGTTGTGCTGTACAGTGAAGTTGTTTTGTGGTGAAGTGGTTGTGTGGCGAGGTGGTTCTGTGGTGAGGTGATTTTGTGAAGTGGCTGAAGTGGTTTTGTGCTGAAGTCGTTTTGTCATGAAATGGTTTGGTGGCGAAACGGCTTTTGTCGTGAAATGGTGGTGAAGTGGTTGTGTGGTGAATTGTTCGTGTGGTGATTTCAAATCTCCACCACACGGAAGTTTCGCAACTACATCAATAGCTCTGTCCCATGATCATGCATCATCACACTATTTGCTTGGCTGGACATGCGCCTATGAGAGAACATATGTGCGACACGGCTACATATCATTCAACATGTTCTCTGGATGACCCACCTGTTGTCTCGGTCAAGAGCTGTTGTGGCTATATCCATATGGGATGCTCTAATCCACATGAATTCTTGCCATTTAAACACCAAACCGGTGCAGCAACTGATCACAGCTCAGGAACGGTAGGCTGCAGCTGATACTGCTGCGCCTGCCTCGCTAAGTCCAAGGCCATCGGCCAGCAACTGCCAACTTCGCATGCCTCGGCCCGTTACACATAAACCTTGAGCTGAGTGCACTCCAAGTACTTAAATCAATTAAGTACTATTCTTTCTCAAGAAGGCAAGTTCCTAACATTTGTATAAAGCCAGGTTGACTTACAAGCCATTGGCTTTCTTGGCACTACATCCTTACAACCTCATTGTGCATATGTGTGCGTGTGCAATTTTCATAGCCTTCTGTGTCTGTGTGTGTGTGTGTGTGTCTGCTGCGGTTTTTGAACCTGGCTCAATCTCCTATGCTTTATCACTGGTCACGTGTTTTGTGTTGGCATATAAGCGAGGCTGTCAATGCGGCTGGCCTGTGGCATGCAATGTCATGAAAATCTCATAGTTCGAAACTCAAAAAGCTTTGACAAAGTGAGTCTCTGAGCTGCCGTAATTGTTGTGTTGATCAATGGCATCTCCATGAAATAATCTCCAGAGGCTTTCATTGCTTGCGTATACTCAGTAAAGAGTTTCAGGGCCCTCTGCCAATCAAACTGCCGCCGGGCATGTGAAACTGCCTGCGTGGTCTTCACCAGAAGGGATTTCTTCGCTCGCGTCATCTTCGACCGTATCTGACCTGATGGTCGGCCGCGGCAAAATCGATACGCCGGAAAGCTCTCATGCACCTCTCGTCAAAGCTCACCTGCATGGCGTCCCCAATCGCTGCCTGCCGTTCTCAACAGGTTTCCCAACCCGCTCGAGCCCAAGCTGCCCAAGCTCCACAGTGGTCGGGCCACACGCAGCGATGCTGTCTGACTGTGCAAACTGCCCGGTGGTCAGGACCCTAACAAAAACCAGGCCACGCGGCAGCAACAACGACGACGGCGACCACAACAACCACAACCACAACCACAACGACGACGACGGCGACAACGACAACCACAAGAACTGCAAAAAGATCGTGGCAAGAACTTGGACAGTGCAAAGAGGACAAAAGCCAAAGGATGTGTTTGGAGGGGTCTTGAGGTTACTTCTATATGAAACCTGCGGCGGTGGACCCGTGAAACAGCTGCAAGCCCACAAATTGTTCCAGGATCAACGGCGACAAGCATTGGTCTTGGCTATACATCGCGCTTTTCTTTTTCGAAAACGTGCCAAGGACATCCAAAGGCCGATAGAACGGTGTATTCCTTCAGCTTAAAACTTAAAACGTTAGAAACTGGAAGGAATTCCCTTCAAATTTTGAGGCTGGAGGAGTCTGGTCTCATACAGCCTGGAAGACGACGCCAGACAGGCTGGCCCAAGTGTGGGAGCTGCCGCCGGCGCCGTATACGATGGCTCCAGAGGGGTAGACGTCAATTCGGATGTTGGTGTCGTGATGATTCAGGTTGAAGATCAAGTACTGAGCACAGCGAGGGCCAGTGAGAGCTGCAAAATAAGATCATTCGAATCATTCGGATTCGGGAATTCTCAACGACACAAGGACTCAATGAATCTCTCAATGAATCTCTCAATGAATCTCTCCCTTACTGGTAACATCTGGAAACCCTGTAGCATCACACAACGGTAACGCGCGCGAACCTGGCTTGGTCGACAGTCCGAAGGCAGAGTTCCAAAAGTCGTCCAAGAGCCGCCTTTTTTCCCCAACGAATACAGGCTGAACATATGAAGCGCAGGTTTCCATTGAGGCATCCGATGAATAGAGAAAATCGAATCCAATTCAAATCATTGAAATTGAAATCATTCAGACTAAGGTGCTGTTGATCAGCCCCTCCAAAGAGCACAGGCCGTCCAGCAGGGTGTACGTGGCTTCTGCGAACCTGGAGGCCGTGCTATCCCGCAAGAGCTCGCATTGCTAGGGCACTGCCGTCCCCAGGATTTGCCAAAGGACATGGCTAAGCACAGCTATGACATTGTTGTCCCTCCAAATTACCCCCATCCCCCATTAAACTCCACTCAAGCAACTCAACTCCAGGGTTTGACAAGGGCTAACGCAGCTAAGGCCATGCCAAGCCACCCCCCTCCATAGTTCACCCAGCCATTCTCCAAAGGAATGGGATATTTCACCGCTCCGCTGCTCGTTGGACTGAAGACAATACCGGACACGCTCAGCCATTCCTTGGGCGTGTGAAACTGATGACTGCGAGACTGATGATGACTGTGACAGTGACTGTGAGGTCTGGGAGAAACCTGTGAAAATCTGTGCGTTCCAACGGGAGCCCTTCACGGATTGCTGCCAGGCCACTTGAGCTCCACCAGTGACCCAGCTCACTGCTCCGAAGGGCGACACATCAACACGTGCTGCGGCACCATGATTGTCCGATTGGAAGATCAAAGTTGCGCCTAAGACGTCGAAATCAGCACCCTGCCGGGCATCTACAAACAAATGACCAGGCAGCCAACCAATGAATCAAATCAAGACCTCGACACTATCTATGTATATCTATCTCTCTATCTCTCTATCTATTTATCTGCCTATCTATCTATCGGTCCATCTATCTATCTGTGTATCTGTCCATCTATCTTTCTATCTGTCTGTTTATCTATCTACCTATCTATCGGTCTATCTATCTGTCTATCTGTCTATCTATCTATCTATCTACCTATCTAAACCTGTATCTATCTCTGTCTCCATCTCTATCTCTATCCTTACCTTGTTAGTTTGTGTGTTTCCCTATCCTTATCTCTATCCCTATCTTTATCTCTAAATCTATATCTAGATATCTACCTATCTTTCTTTCTATCTATCTGTCTGTCTATCTATCTATATACCTATCTATCTACCTGCTTGCCTACCTACCTAGCTAGCTATCCATCCATCCATCCATCCATCCATCCTGTTAATGTACAAGTATCTACAATAATGATGTTCATTATGAAGTTCTACAATATAGATGGCTACGGTTGTACAGACGTTGTACAGACACTGCAGAATCAATGCATACAATGCTTTGGCTCAAGGCCACAAAACAGTCGACAAGTCAAGGAGAGACAAAAAGGACAGAGTACAAGTGCGTGCGGGGACAGCAGGTGGTACAATAAGCAAAGCCACCCAAGTGATACAATCAGAGCGCAAAGAACAGTGAAACTTTACATGGTAGCAGAGCGAGGATCCTGGTAACGACAATACCAGGGGAGCTCCAATACAGCAACAGCCACACACACAACAATCAGCAAACACAACGAAGAGAGGAAGGTGCCTTGACCCTGACACAAGCACAAGTAGCACTACACAAGGGCAACCAACAATGGCCCAAGCAGAGCCAGAGCCAGCACAAGAACTGGCAACAACAAGCAGGCATCCACCGAGACCATTATCACACAACAGAGACTATGGGCGAGACAAGGGCCCGCAAGATACAGAGTCCCCAAGACGGTTAGGTTTTACATCAGGAGCAGAACGAGGATTCACCGGCACGCAGGTACAAGCAGGAACCAGCCAAAGAAGGAATGAGGAACAATACAGGAAATGTAGCCATGACCTCGACCACACCACCATCAGCACTACAACAGAAACATGGACACCAACGTGCAGACAACCTCAGCAGGCAATGGGCTTCACGACCCATGGACAACATACAACGGCATACACAAGCACCACAGGCTTACAGCCAACAGGACTCAGGACAAGATCACATGAACCATCACATGACACAGACAAGTTCGAGGAGAGTTGGACAGCATGGGAAAGCAAGGCAGTACAACGCAGAGAAGCCGACAACCGACGACCGCCAAAGGCAATGGAAGCAGCAGCTTCCTGCAACAAGTCAATACCAACCACAAAGCACCACCACCAACCACGGCAGGGACTAGATCCCAAGCACACAAGAGACAAGCAAATAGCCACTGAGCCATCACATGCACCAACAGCATACACAACTGCAGGGGCAGCATCAGCAACAACCGACACACACACACATACACACACACATACACT
>VSDK01014520.1:73343-90939 GCA_009767595.1 Symbiodinium kawagutii | reverse complement strand
GTGCACGCAACAGCAAGCACCGCGGACACACTGACCAACTACACCACAACAGAGGTACTGCAACGGCACCTCTACAGCATTGGCTTGAAGGGCCAGTGAACAAACACCCAAACGATACAAGCGCTAGCACGTTTCACACACACACACAACTGTACAGCTGAGCCATGGCACACTATACATCTTTTGCTGTCTCAGACAATACTGGATGGATGCTACAATATGGCTACGACATGGATTACACTAGTGTTTCAAATCTTTTTGCTGACAAGTCGTTTTGCTGAATTTACAATGCATGATTTGCAATTTTCATTTTTCGCTGCAGCAGCCTTTGACAAAGCTGAACGTTGCAGCGAAGACAATCGCAGAGAACAAGTGAGGGAGTGACAGTTGCCTCACAATCCATAGAGATGGCACCAAGTGGACAGCATGTCCCAAACCACTTTGTCATTGATGCCACACGGCGCAGCAGCAAGCCTGTTGGAGGACAAGTCAATCCTCTACAACGAGGTGGACAACATCGAGTTCGAGGTGATCCACCTACAACAAGAGGCTGGCAAGGCCTGGACAAGCTTCAGCTGGGAAGACACTTGGTAGTTCAACAAATGAGAAGTGGAACAAGATTATCGACGCAGAGGACAAGAAGATCTGCAAAAATTCCATGTCGGTTCAGAACCTCAACTGACAATTGCCCACATCCATATGCAAGGTCTAAGTGCAGAAGCAGCACAATGGCTTTTGACATGGGCCTGTGGCAAGGACATCACAAAGTTGGAAACAGGACAATTTTTGTCCCAGTCTTTCTCAGAACAAGAATGAATTCAGAAGTTCCAACACTGGTGTACTTCAACGACGAGCGGTACAAATTGACAATGATTGGAGATCTTGTCAATTCCAGTCACAAGGAAGTGACAACAGCACAGCGCGCAAAATCTACGGCTCCTACAATGTGGAGACCGTTCCAGAGGAACCGCTACCACAATGGCTCATTGTGGACAATGCCATGTACAAGCTGATCTACAAAAGGGTGATGAGACAATGGCAGATGAAGTGGCAGCCATGCCACAATCCCTGCCATCCACCTGATTGCGCAATGGAGAGAGCAACATGCCAGTTGAACAATCCTGGCAATGAAGCGCAATGCTCAGGGACGGCTTCCGACAATGAAGCAAAAGCTCGTGAGTGCACAATGTGCAGGACTGCGCCACGAGTCGACAACAAGAAGCCGAGCCAAGGATGAGATGACAATTAGATGCAACAATACAATTTCAATGTACAGATTATCATCAAAGATGAGACAATTCCAGTGAACAAAACAATGCTGATGACAAGTTTCCGGTTTTGTTTAATGGACCGCCAAACAATGTGAATAGTTGACAATTTAAATGATGCTACAATTGTCGGAATGACAATGGTAGCAAGGGACGGTGTTAATGCACAAGTATCTACAATAGTGATGTTCATTATGAAGTTCTACAATATAGATGGCTACGGTTGTACAGACATTGTACAGACACTGCAGAGTCAATGCATACAATGCTTTGGCTCAAGGCCACAAAACAGTCGACAAGTCAAGGAGAGGCAAAAAGGACAGAGTACAAGTGAGTCGACAAGTCAAGGAGAGACAAAAAGGACAGAGTACAAGTGCGTGCGGGGACAGCAGGTGGTACAATAAGCAAAGCCACCCAAGTGATACAATCAGAGTGCAAAGAACAGTGAAACTTTACACATCCATCCATCTATCTACGCGCGTATGCACAAAGCCTACGCATGCATACGCGAGAATATTGCATGTACGTATGCATGCATGCAGGTGTCTCTATGTCTGTATGCTGCCTTCTGTGGGCCACAGCCTTGAACTTGAACTCCCAGTACTTCCAGAACAGAAGCGTCTTTGTTGGGATGCTTGATGCTTGTGTACGGCCCAGCGACATCACTACGTTGGCCGAACTCCCAACTTCTTGGGCGAGCCTTGGTAGCTCTGAACCGCCAAGGCGCCCGGACGGCAATCCTCTGGGAGGGTAGCAACCTGCTGCTTGGGCCCACCGCTTTTCCACAGCAAGCCTTCCAGCGAGCAGAGGCCGTTGCGCACCGTGTAGTCGGGACTGCCATAGGAACCTCCGTAGCCAACCCAGCTGTTGACCAAGGGCAGCAAGATGTGACCCATGCTGTCCGGGGCAAAGGCAACGTTGCTGAGGCTGATCCATCCGTGGGGACTGAGCGATGCGAGGACGGGGATCTTGCAAGTACAACAAGTAAAAACAAACACAAACAAGTAAGAATAAACAAGGAAGCAAGTAGAGTAATTAAGCAAGTAGAAATAAACAAGTAAGAACATCGAGGAGCTCCCTCACATGTTGAATATGCGCCCATTTGGCTTGCACCAAAGGGTTTCTTTGTTGGCTACGCAGCGCCAGGTCGGTGTGTCAACAAGTTTGTGGGACTTTTCTGGGGCTCTCTCTACCAAGGGACTTACTTCCAGTGACGATGGAGACCACTCCATCCGTATCAACATCCAGACGGAACTGGCCCGCATGCCCATTTGCGCTGAAGATGAGTCGCTTCCTGGGGCGAAACTTCGGGACAGCTATGGCAGTCGCTGGTCTTCCAACCCAAGGACTCAAGAAAAAGACATGTTAACAAATAGACTTATATTCAGAAGGTAGGGTAGGTCATTTTCAGCATCTGCTTCTCGGGAGATATCTCCAACCAGCCATGATTGTAAAGAATCAGCCACTCCAGAAGAGCGCACATGGCCACACGCGTCCACACCAAACATCTGGAGCATGTCTACTCGGGGAGGACCCATTGAACGCCATTGTTGGATGTGACGGCAGAATGGTTGAACTATCGTAAGATGCATTTCATCATTATAGAGAAAAGCTTGCAAATCTTAGACCGAATCTGGCAGTGACAGAAACAGCGACAGAAAACCCAACAAAGACCGTGGGCAAAATCTACAGATGGCCGGTCGCCGGACCCGAATGCGTGCACCCGGAAGCGAAACCCGATAATCGCACAGCCGACAGCAGCGCACCCACACCGGCGAGACCCGGCCAAAACTGAACTCATTCAGGTAGCGGGTTGAAGTGTTTGAATGACAAGGCAACAGGCCCACAAAACACACAAACTGCTCCTCACCCCACCGGGCAAAACATGTTCTCACAATACTACCATGGTCAAGCAGTCGCGGAAATCCTTGACTGATCCCCCCTGCAATTTTTTCGGGTGCTGTGAATTGCCACGACCCTGTGGCCAACTCGCAGCTCCCCAGCCCCCCGCATTGCATGTGCTGCTTATTGCGCTGCCTCCATCATTACAACTTAGTTTCCGTCAGCGATACGGAGGGAGGCCTAGTAACCCGTATCATTGTAAGGTGCGATGCGACGGTATAGTGCTTGACTACCCAAAAATCGGAGAGTCTCAAATTTGCATGCCAAAAATGCTTGGAATGGCTTGATGCAAATGGGTATCTTGTCAGTCTGCGGATTCCCAAGCAACAGATTCGCGTCGATGCCAAGCTGCGTTGGCCTGCAGCCCACTGGAAGCTGTGCCAGAGAAGCCCAGTCGCCCCCGCCAGTAATGAGGGCCTGGCACAGCAAGTTTGTCCAAGCTGCACTGTCCAACAAAAAAACGAGCCACCACCCAAAGAAACCCTTCTAGGACTGGGGCCCTATGAAAATGAAAAAATCTTGGCAACGAACCCCTCACACCACCTAGAGTGCCGGTTTCTTTCACGCTCTTCATGTCCATTTCTAGCTTGCTATGACATTGGACCCCGCTAAGGGCTTGACGCAGTACGAATGAAGCTTTTCGAACAAGTTCAATGTAAGGTGTGGGCAAACAATAACTAGGATTCTTGTGAGGCAAACAGTTGGGCTTTTTCAACGTGATTACTCCAAAGAAGAAGCTTCAAAATCTGCAAGAAAATAAGCAGAGAAGCAATTGCAGTACAAAAGGAGAAAAGTCTCAAGCTTACATGACCTGCCACGAAACACTGACATGCGACAAGACACATCAGCAGCAGTTTGAAGAGTGACACACATGTGTGCACACAAGCGCGTTTGCATGATCATCGCCTGAGGGGAGTGAAAGCTAGTCACTGCTTGTCTCAAGACTTGGAGGGTAAGATTGGGAAATGGGCAGCCTCCAAAAGACATGGAAAATCCGGGAGATGTAACACATCGCAACAAACTAGGATCGCACAGCACACTGGAACAGTTGGCTGCAAGGGGAAGGAGATGGAAGGAGGCCCACGAAGACATTTGCAAGTTCAAGGCGCTTTGCGTGAGGAACAGATTACGTAAGACAGTCCGAACGCAAGCGCAGAATCGAAACGCCGTCACGATGACAGCCTGGAACAACGCGTGCTACCTGCCATTGGGCTACCGAAATGCGGATCCTAACTCTCTATCTCTTTCTGTGGCGCATCTGAGCTACCCAGCTACCTGTCGCTACATGACATATATATGCATCGCCTGCATCTATATTTTGCCGGCAATTTGTATCTGTATCTCTCTCTATCATTATCTATCTCTCTCCCTCTTCGAGCATGGCCTCCGCATCTATCTATCTCTCTCTACCTGTGCAGCCCCCTACTTACATCTTTATCTGTTTATCTCGCTGTCACTACTCCTGTTCGCAATGGCTGTGATTCTTGCGCTGTGTTTGTGCTGCAGCTCACCTGAATTGTTGCCAGGAACCATTGTTCTACTACCGTGGGTTTCACTGTTCACTTGTGCTCTTGGGCATTGTATGCTCAAGGCCTTGTCAGGCAACCAAGCTTTTGCACATGATCCAAACGTGTCTGCCTGGCTATCTATGCGCCTATCTATCTGCCGATCTACCTTCGGCAGAAAACATGAATCGCCGCTTCAAATCCTTGAGCCAAGCCAGCCAAGCTAACCCACTTTCAAGAAGGCCATTGGAAAGCAGCACGCTACCCAACAGCCCAGCAAAACACAACCAAAACGGCCTTGTGCCATCTACGAGCTAAAATCTGCTCCCAGTAAAGATATCTAGAGAATCTCCAACTGACCATCACCATAGCATACAGTGATACATGATATCAAAAACAATCCCCATCAAACAATCGGCCCAGCCTCCAACTCGCACATGCCATTCCTGAGGGCAGCTGAGATCAAGATCTAACTTCCAACAAGGAACTGGGTTCGCTGACCTGGGAGTTCCCACAAAGATGCCAATATCGATATACCGATAACCACAAAATGACAACGAAGTCCAGTGAACTTCGGGGACTCAAGCAGTATGTTTTGCTGGGATCTTGTTGGAATGGAATGTCAAAGAAACATAAAGAAACACCTGCGGCCCAACTGCAAGTCCATAATCTCGCAATCATAGATGTGTAAGCATCTATGTATTTAATGTGATGTGATGTGATGTGATGTCATGTCACGTCACGTCACGTCACGTCAGGTAAGGTAAGGTAAGGTAAGGCAAGGTAAGGTAAGGTAATGTAATGTAATGTAGTGTAATGTAATGTAATGTACGTTATGTTATGTTATCTTATGTTATGTTATGTTGTATTATGTTATGGTATGTTATGTTATGTTATGTCATGTTGTGCTGTGCTATGCTGTGCTATGCTGTGCTGTGCTGTGTTGTGTTATGTCATGTTGTGGTGTGCTATGCTATGCTGTTCTATGTAATGCTGTGCTATGTAATGCTGTGCTATGTTTTAGTATGGTATGTATGTATATGCGTATGGATATGTATCTGCATATGCAAATGCAATTGCAAATGTAAATGTACATGCACATACAAATGTAAAGGTAAATGTGAATGGATGTGTATATGTGTAAATGTATGCATGTATGCATGTATGCATGTATGCATGTATGCATGTATGCATGTATGCATGTATGCATGTATGCATGTATGCATGTATGCATGTATGTATGTATGTATGTATGTATGTATGTATGTATGTATGTATGTCTGTATGTCTCAAAGCGCCAGACTAACCCTTCAGCTGTGAGCCGAAAACACTACCCCTTTGCAGCTAGTCCTTCGTGTATAACTCTCACACGTGAACCATCATGTATGCATATGTATTCATTTGTAAGTATATATGTATATGTAAATATGTGGACAAGGCTCTGCATGTTCATCGTAGCGTCTCCATAGCCACCACCGTATGTCACCCAAGTGCTCCTGCGGAGCGGGAAACTGAACAGATCCAAAAGGGTCCAGGCCAAGTGCTGCAACCACAGAGCTTTTTTCATTGTTAAATTTAGTGGGAAGATGTGGGAAGACTTCAGAACACTGCAGAAAAAAAAAGTCACGAAAGGCATGGAAAGACATGGACCTACTGAAAATTGTTGAACGAGACCTCGAAAAACGGAAAAAGTTGCTTCGATGGCACATCACATCTCAGACAGTCTCACACGACGATGTCACCAACGTCGGACCTCAGAGGCATCAAGCGTACTCCGGACGTCTCTTGGGCAAAGGCAATGCCGGCCACGCTGATCCAGTGACTTGCCGGAGTGGTACCTGAGGCTGAAAACTGCCTCCTGGGGAGGCCATCGTTGATCTCTGGCCGCCTAGCCATCGCCTAGTCATCGCCTACCCTTTGGAGATGATCCCTAGACACGTGGCACTGACAGCACAGGTCCAACAAGGCACCAGGCAATCGAACCAGCATCCTGGTGGCAACGGCACCGTCACCCAACCCCTGCACAACCGCCCGGCATGGCGGACAACTACAGAAAATGCCGCTGAAGCCCTTTCCTTGTCACACAATTTTTTTTCCTATGGTCATCTCATCTCAGAGCTATCTATAGCTTCCTTCCAAATGGAAATGGCAGGCAGCAAATGGGAGCTAAACGGTACATGGCGTGTACGGGAGAGTGACGGGGGATGCGTAGACAAGTGCAAATGTAAACAAATAATATGCGGCAGAAGGCATATGGTGTACAGGTAGAGGCACAGGGCCTTTGCAGTCGACGGCTTCAACAGGGGAGCGGCAAATGGCATCTACAGATCATT
The DNA here is from genome assembly GCA_009767595.1 of Symbiodinium kawagutii. Taxonomy (NCBI): domain Eukaryota; class Dinophyceae; order Suessiales; family Symbiodiniaceae; genus Symbiodinium; species Symbiodinium kawagutii. Next base: position 83,931 of record VSDK01014520.1, on the reverse strand, counting down.
TACAAGGGAGTGGTAGATGGGGTGTACGCGAAGAATTCAGGGAGAGAGTTGCAGCAATGGCTGGTGACAGGGAACCACGGACCCAACAAATTGCAGAAGATGGAGCAAAGAAACAGCAATGAAATCAGAAGCAAATCAACCAAATCACGCACTGCAACTCCAATATATCAATACTTTGGAGCACGCAACCTGTCAATATTGATGCCAAGGGAATGCCAACTACCCTACAAATACTCTACCATATCAACATTCTATAGTTTAGAAATACATATAGGTCTCACTGGAGGAAAAAAAAGAAAATGGGGGTCCAACAAGAACTTGTCAGGAGAATACGGTTCTTGTCAAGGTCTCAACCCCCTCATCAAAGACCAACAGCATTTCTGAAATGCATTCCTCTTTTGGAACGGGGTGTGTTTGTTGGCGTTGCAAACACAACGCGTTGGAAGGTGAAGATGCTGAACATTTCACAAGCCCAGCTGCCGTCAGGGACATGTAGCAAAGTGCCATCTGTCAGAACGTCCTCATGGCAAGTGACATGGTCGAGAAATCTACACAGAAATCCACACATGAAATCTACCCAATGACACATGGTAGGACTTGCATGGAGCTATACGAAATGGCCCCCCGCTCCTACCAAGCCAGCTTCTCTTGCCGACTCTCTCGCTGCTCTGTTGCAAGAGTGGGTGGCCAATTGAGAAGGTGAGTGTCTGGATCAAATCTAACAGAAGTGCGGTACTGTAGCAAACCAAGCAGCAAGCAATCGATCATTGGGACAACCCGTCAAGCAACCAATGGATCAATAACTTATGAAGTCCACCACCCAAAAAAAAAAACACGATTAAAGAACACTCCTTCTTCTGAAAAATCTGCGCCCAGATTCCACTCTCTGCATGACGCCGCCACCATTATTGGTCCCGAAGATCAATCGGCGCATGGGCCAACAATCCACAGGGAGGTAGGCGATCGCATTGCTCGATGGCACACCCCAAGCCAAGCCTTCCAAAATACAAAGGCCTCACAGCAAGGCAGAGATCAGAGCAGACTTGTGGAGGACACCCAGTGCACCCAATGAGCCATTGTGTGCGGCACCGGGGTAACATGGTAACATGGTGAAATGGGTGGACCTATGGCTATGGCATACTGCAGATCTGGGGCTCCTTCAGCCACTGTGTAGGAAGGACCGTTCCAGTTGTGTCCGGAGGTCCAACCCGATGCTAAAGGCAGAGTTTGCTGCACCGTAGCGTCGATGGTGAAGATAATGCCTGTTAAACTGATCCATCCATGATTGGCGCCGCCATCAACATACCTGACAAATGTCCCCCACGTCCAATGGTGAACCATGAGAACCCTCAGATCTACACGCAGGTCACAATTCTGTAAGCCCCTCACAATATTTCAGACAAACTTTTCCAAGCACTTAAGTCCACATTACCATGAAAGTAGTGATCAGTGACTTTCCACTCACAAGTGACATCTTCTCAACTCGTCCTGGCATTGGATCACGAGTGACTGCTGTTGTATACTGCGTGACACTGTGGCTGCCAAGGGGCACCACTGCCCCATCCGCCCGGACGTCCACACGTGTCGCAGACTCGTGGTTGTTCCTTGCCCGCAGAGACAGAGCACTGCCGTTCCAAGGTGCCACTGCAACGAACTCTTCGTAGCAGTCGCAGCACCAGTAGCATCAGCAGCACCAGCACTACCATCAGCGGTAACAGCGATAGATCTCCTAGCAGCCAAGTTTCAAGTTGAACAGTTGCTGGGAGACGGGCCGACATTCTTCTGGAAGCGTGGCCAGTTGACCCCATGTGCCGCCTTTCCAAGGACAAGCACAGAACTGGCTACTTCTACTTGTCCCAACCGTCACTGATTGATGAGGACAGTGTCTTGCTGAACATGTTCAAGACTCTGCAAGTGCTCAATGCTGTCACTGATGCATACAGAGCTGCTCAACAATGCGCGATGCTTCGCTGTCACTTTGAGCATGCTTGACAGTTTGAAGCCTCTTGTGCACATGTAAATGCCACAGATTGCTAGACTGACCCGTGCGCCCATGCGCCAATGGGAATTTTGATGACCATTCGAAACCTAGGAGTCTCCAAGATGATCCCAGGTCCCCCGCTGACAAGCCTGAAATGAGGCCATCGACCGTGCAGATCGCCCCCTTCACCTTGTATGTGGGAGTGCCAAAGAAATCCTCGGTCCCAGGAACAAACTCTTCAAAAGCCAATGGTCAAGAGCAGCATGTAGCAGCATGTAGGCTCTGCCTATGTAGGCTCTGCCTATGTTTGAACAAGATGGAAGTCACGAACCCGAATGGTCGCAGGTTTAGAACATGGCGATATAGTTACGACACAAAAAATGCTGAATGTCCAACCCTGATACCATCCTCTTGGTGCAACACGCGTCTGTGAACACTCACGCCATACATTCTTGTGGGGCACTCTTGTCGACACGCTTGTCGGATGCTCTGGTAATACACTCTTTGTAGGACACTCTTGTAGGGCACTCTTGGTAGGACTCTCTTGCAAGACACATTTGTGACACACTCTTGTGGGACAGGTATGACAGTCCTGGTGTGACACTCTTGTGGGGCACCCCTGTGAGACAGTCCTACGATGACACTCTTACGGGACAGCCTCGCAAGACACTCCTGCTATGACTCTTGTGTGACACTCTTGTGGGACGCTCTTGTGAAACACTTCTGGGACACTCTTGTGGATTCTGGGACCCTCTTGCGGGACACTCTTGCGGCACACTCTTGCGGGACAGCCTTGCAAGACGCTCCTTCTAGGACACTCTTGTGGGACAGCCTTGCAAGACACTCCTTCTAGGACACTCTTGTGGGACAGCCTTGCAAGACACTCTTGGCATGACACCAGAGTCTTGGTATGAGACTCTTGCAGCAGACTTTTGCAAGACACAACGTACTACAACCTGTGCCACAGCCTGAAGAACTCCCTACTACAACATAATACAACTTAGTTGCTACTCTGTACTTCAACGTACTACAATGTATTACACTCAGGGGAGAAGGAGAAAACATCAGAACGACATCAGAACCGCATCAACATGTATGACAATGTACTACACGTATTGCACGTACCACACCGTACTACCCCGTACTACAAGGTACCACACCTTTCGGAGCACACTTTGTGCTACAAGGTACTACGACGCGCTACTCTTCACTACAAGGTACTACAACGTGTGTACAGAGAAGCACGTGGCCCTGCACTGTACTACCCGGCGCTCCAAGGTACCACAACGTACCACAACGTACTACAACGTACTGCAATGTACTACAATGTACGACGTACTACGACGTGCTATATGTCATCCAGACTTCTACAGCGTACTACACCGTATTGCTCGGTACACCTCTGTGCTACAATGATCTAAAATGCATTACAACCTACCGCACCAACTACATCCGACTACTCTGCACTACAGCGAGCGTGCTACAACCTAGTCTGGGACACTGTTGTGGGACACCCTTGCAAAGCACTCCTTCCACGATCTGGCAGGACATCCTTGCAAGACATTCCAGCTATGACACCCTTGTGAAACTCTCTTGTGAGACACTTTTGTTAAGCACTTTTGGCGTGACACTGGGACACTCTTGGTATGACACTCTTGTGGGAAAACCTTGCAAGACGCTTTGCTGTGACACTAATGTAAGGATTTCTTGCAAGACACTTTGCTTTTTCTCTCTCTATCCGTCGGGCATGACTGTCAGCACAAGAAGCTTTTGTAAGACACTCTTGGGTACTCTTGGTATGAATGCCTTGTGGGATACTCTTGATCTACCGCTCTTGTGGGACACTCGCAAGACACTCTTGGTATGGCACTATTGTGGGACACTCTTATGCGACACTCCTGGTATGGCACTTTTGTTGGACACTCTTGGTATGACACTCTTGTGGGAAACCCTTGCAAGACGCCTCGTGTGACACTCTTGTAGGCTTTCTTGCAAAACACTTTGTCTCTCTCTCTCTCTCTCTCTCTCTCTGTCGGGCATGACTGTCAGCACAAAACTCTTCGTAAGCCACTCATGGATACTCTTGGTATGAATGCCTTGTGGGATACTCTTGATCTACCGCTCTTGCGGGACACTCTTGCAAGACACTCTTGGTATGGCACTATTGTGGCAACGGCACGACAAACGCAACCCAAAGACAGCTCCAAACCCCCACATCCGCAACATCCCCAACACCCCCAACTGTAAACATGAACCCTTTGCTCTGCATTCAGGAAAGGCGGATCAAGCAGCAAATCCAACAACATCGACCGTTGTAAGAGAATGACTCCAAAATTCCGCAAGCTGCTCGACTACAGGCCAGAACATACCAGAACTTACCAGAACCCTTGGAAACCACCTGATCAAATCCATAAACAGAATTGTCTGTCCCATTCTGTTCCATTCGGATGTTCCCTTCTCCAGTTTGGTGTGAAGTTTCAGCACCTACGTGCGTCATCGACATCATCTTTTCCGCTGAATCTTGGCCCAGGCTCTCCTGGATATGGTGCCCAGTTGTTGATCAACGGCACTGGCCAGCCACTGCTCCCTGCCGCTGTGATGCAATGCATGCACCTTTTGACATTTCACCAGCTGTGACACAGACCCCCAATACGAAGAAGGTTTAAACAATGGATGGTTTTAATATAGAAAATTCAAGAAAGCCAGATGGTTTCAAGACTTGTTTAAGACTATCCAGCTACTCGATTTGCCATCGCAGTTCGAACCTGCAAAAAAACATGGCAAACCCATTTATTCTGCAGAACAAAAGGGGCAACGACACCCCATCACACCCTGGCTGCAAGGCGCACAAGGGCAACCCTTCCTACACTTGAAGTATACGCCCTAGTGGCTTTGCCATTATATACGTGAACAGGTATAGACTAAGCATCATAGGCTGTGAATTTGAAAGTCCGTATGTTGCTTTGGATCCTCTCGTACATGTGCTGTGACTACGTTCATGGTGCAGGCGGTCATGCCCTTTTACTGGATGCAAACCTGTGATCAGCTGTCTGCTCAGGAAACAGCAGGCGGCATTTATCCGGGTTGTCTAGTGGTAGTTGGAGTAAATACCAGGTGAGTGTGTTTGAGACTAGCTGGAAGTTGGTCTGCATTCAGATGGTAGCAGAGCCTGGTCTCGGGTTACTAGAGTTTTTGTGCATCGGCTTTTGTGAGCGCCTTGACATCAAGGACAGGTGACTTCAAGTTACCTAGAAGTACTTGCTAGAGTTTCTCAAGTGGATGTAGTAGGAAACACATTCACAAAATGTTTCCTCAAGAAGGATGCTCACCGCAAACCTGGAGAGGATCTCTCGATTCCAGCGACTGAAAAAACTCGAGAAGGCCATTCGGGAACCTGGCTCGGAGCAGCAAATGCCATCCAAGCTATTGGGCTGGTTCTTGTTGAATGTGTTCATGCATATGGATGCATCAGACACAGCGAATGTGAGAGGAAGATCCGAAGCATACAATTTGGATGATGTCTGGAACACGTTGCAAGGTCTGCTTGTGGAAACTGATCCGGGAGACAGTGAGATCCTTGCACGATCAGGTTCCGAGAATGAAGAGGGGCAGGTCAGGATGAAGAGCCTGAAGATGGACACATCCTAAGTGAGACAAGGCAGGCATTGAACAAAACGACAACATCTCCGGCCTTTTATCCTGCGAAGAACCCCAACAGTCGTACCGGAAGAGCATTTGGGAATCAGGCTGGCAGTTTTGATCGCGCTCACAATGCGCAAAGGCCCGAGGTCAAGTCCTTCTGTGGTGCGATTTGTCGCGATCTGCATCCCGCATACTGGTTATCCACGATCTGAACGGAACGATTTTATGACGAATTGTACGCTTGTTTGGAAGATGCCAAGCGTCGACATTATGAAATAGTAGTCGGAGGTGATTTCAATACACGGTTGGTTGGATGTTGGAATGCGAGGTACCTTGATGCAGGAACTTGTTGATTCATACCGCTTGCTTGTGACCAACGATGACGCCCACACTGATGAAACAAACCGCTGGACATTTGAGAGCTCCATGGGGGTGAGGCGAAGGATCGACTTTATTCTTTGCAGCCGGTCTTTGCGATTGTTGTGGGGGCATGTTACTTCTGTTTTGGACTTGGGTTCTGACCATCGGGCGGTGTCAGCAGCATTCACGATGCCACAACGGAGTGCACGGAGACGGAATCACCGCCGCAATTGGAAAGGTTGAAAATAACGTTCGATGAGTTTGGGGTTCCTTCGTCGTACCATACACATTTGGACCAGATCATATCCGTGCGTCGTCCTCGCACAATCCATGATTTGGAAGGCATTGAAGCGGCCCGTCTTCAAACCCTCCACCACCGAGATGGCAGGGCATCAGTTGAACCTTGGAAGAGGCATGATGAAGTTTGTTTTTTTGCCCCGGCAGACGGGATGCTGTAGATTCCCCCTTTTAGCCGCTTAGCCTTCGTGGAGCCTTCTGGAGCATCTCTTGTAGTGGGCAATTGGTTCCACATAGAGCAAGAAGTTGTGGTCTCGTCCTTTCCCTTGGGGCATCCTCCAATTGCTGAGTTAAGGGTTGTTGTAGCCGTTGGAAGTGTACTTGGAGACGGTGCTTTCCTGTGTGGACAGGAAAAGAAAACTCCTTCGCTGCAAACATCTTTTCCACGTCACGTCAACCCATTCTGGAACAAACTGCAGGAGCAAAACGACCTCCGCGCAAGGTTTCGGGGTTCCAGGGTCCAGGTTCCAGGTTTCAGGGTTCCACGCCTCCAGCGTTCCAGGTTTCAGGGGCGCAGGGTTGCAGGTTTCAGGGTTTGACCACAGTGGCAAAACCTGCATGCGTTGTGGCAAACTTGGTCATATTGCCAAGAACTGTCCTCAGACACCATTCACGAATGATGGTGCAGCACGTTCAAGTCGCGGCGCTAAGATAGGGTTTGTGAGCTTAGCGTTCGACAATACTGGCATGCGAGAAGAGTATGCTCCAGAGGAAGCTCTCACGAAACACAAATGGAGCGATCTTTATGTCGACCGTGACGGGGTTGCAATCATTGATTCTGGTGCTTCGGACAACATCATCGGTGTTGATACCCTTCAGAAGCGGGGTGGCCGGTTGGCATAGTACGGGCTCACTACCGAACAGGACATCAAGGCGGACCGAACCGCGCGCAAGCAGTTCAACATGGCACCGGGGACAGCACATTACGCCAAACATTTCTGCAGGATTTGGGAGTTGGAAGCACATGTCGCAGAAGGTCCCGCTCCATTTCTTCTGTTTTCACGTTTTTTTGCTGACATGGACTGTCGGGTTGATTGTCGCAGTGGAGTAGTTCAATTCGGGCATCTTTCGCATGAAGTGTTTCAACTTTCCAGAAGTGCTGGAAATCATATGCTGCTCCCCGTTTTGACTCTTCCAGGCCGAACTGGGTTTGTGGAGAGTTTTCGTGTACAGCAGCCAGATCTCATGGACCAAGACAGTGATCCAGCGTCAGAACTTGGACAGCCTCGAAAGGGGGATGACCAGGAGAAAGAAGGAGGTCATTAGGGACAACTCCACCAAGACGTCAATGGAACGTCCAGCAATCATGCCTTGAGTGGAAATGCTGGAAACATGCATGATGGTCAAGTCAATAGAATGGATGGGTTCGGTTATGGTTGTTGCTTCTGGCTGCGAGTCCCAAACTAGGAGCATGGTTCATGAACATGACCTGACTAGCGACTGAAGATCGGGTATTGCGGAACACTGTCGTGAGGAAATCCAAGATGGCATTCATACTATGCAGGATTTCATTGGGGGGTGTCAACTTGACCTTCTTGAACTGTGCGCTCCATGGGATAGTCCTCTAAGTCAAGTAGTCAAGCGTCACGGGAGCACAGTTTTGGCCTTAGGCACTCATAATGGTTATGATCTCACCACCCGACGTGGTTCCTGAAAGCTGCTGAGGTGATCAGACCATGTAAGCGTAGGCACACTCACATTTCGCCACCCCGTGGACGTTGGAGCGCCTTGTAGAATTGCAATCAGAGGACAGATGGGCAGCGTGCACGGTTGCAACAGGAAAGACAGATGCAGCGAAAGCTGCTGATGAAATCCAACCATGGGAGCTTGATGGGGACTGTCAATTTTTTGCTAGGGCATCCAGAAGCTTTGCCCGTCATGTGAGAAACAGAAACGTCAGTCGCATTTCTACATGGGCCTCGCCCAAAACTTTGCTCAGGCTGAGGCGTCGAAAATTCCACAAAGGGAAAGCAATGATTCATATCAAGACGCTTCAAGCGTCTGGGCACAAGTCAACGTGAGCCTTTCCTCCAGGAAAAGAAGGTGTGCTCGTACCCGAAAGTCTTGAAGCACGAGGTGTTTCGACCTAGACTTAGCCAATTCTTCCAAGATCTGTTCACCTAGTTGGTTCAGAACGACGTCGCATGTGGCTACATCAGCTGCCTGGAGCTGCTGGATTTGGCAGCGGATCACTGCCCTTAGCCTTTCCACCTGGCATTCCGGAGCCAGAAGGTCTTGAAGGTCAAGCGGTGGCTGGGCAGCAGTAGCATCTCGTGCAGCAACTTGTCATCGCAAGCAAGGGGCCTCTGATCATCTCGTGGGCCGACCTGATCAATGGACTTTTTTTAGGTCGCTGTCTTGCCTGGATCTTGGCTGCAAGCCATTCTTGGTTCAACGATGGCCTCTGAGTAGCTTCAAATTGTGTTTGCGCTGTCCCGAGAATGTCTCTCCGAAAAATGCTGAACAAGAAGAACGGCATTCTGAGCGAGGAGATGGAGATGGATGCCATGTGGGGAAAATGTTCAAAAAGATCTACCAGATTCAATCGTACAACGAATGGGTTGCCTCCCACGTGACCCAGGAGAAGTTCGATCCCGCCATGATGATGATGATGTACCATTACCTGAGTCGCCGTTTGAAACAAGAACTGGCAGAGCAGCGGAACACGGGAAAAGAAGTGACTCCGAAGGACACGGTCATGGACAAGCTGGCAAAGAAGAGCCAGTCAAGCGGACAGCATCTCCCGGAAGTCAAAGACCACCATTTGAAGATCTCGAAAGCATCCATCCTGTGGACCAATCAGAAGTGACCGAGGCCGGCTCTTGGGACAAGGTGGAGAACTTGGAGGAACAGGTGGGCTCCCACTCTCAGTACTCTTGGTAGAAATTTGTTCCTGAATATGGCTGCTCGAAGAAGACATAGAATAAGAATTCGGAGACGTCAAAACAGCCTTTTTGCTTCTCGGTGGTGAATCCGAGCTGCAGGAAGAAGTGCTTGGAGATCCACCACCCGAAGTCAGAGATCGGCTTCAGATGACACTCACACAGTTGCTGCGGATTGCTAACGCAATATACGGCTTGCTGAACGCACCAAAGCGTTGGTTTGAGTCCTTCTCTACTTTCTTGAAACAAGATGGTTGGTGTACCCATAACTTGGACCAATGCTTATTTATTTATTTATTCATGGTTATTTAGGTATTCATGTTGACGATGTTATTTGTTCTGGTTGTGGTAAAGTGTTTGATGAAAGATTCAAATTTGGAAGTTGGGACTGTGCTCCGGACAAAACCGTGATCTATTGTGAATGTGAAATCACTCAACATGATGATTACAGTATTACGGTGAAACAAACCAAGTTTGCCAATTCCACTGATGAAATTGCCATATCCCCAAGAACGAAGGGCGTGTGTGCAGGACGTTCTCACCACGGATGAGAGAACGCAACTTCGACAACGGTCAGGTGCTTCGAATTGGAGATCCACTCAAACCGCTCCTTGGTTGTTGGCTACTACCTCTTGATTACAAGGTTTTGAAAATGATTGCAAAAGCTGGTTCGACTTCAACGGAAACGACAAAGGATTGTACTTTCCATGTGAAGGAGATCTCACGGTCATCATGGATGCCACTTGGGCGACCCGGAAGGAAGGGTCCTCGCAGCGTCAAATCACCTTCCTTATGGAGAAATCATCGGGCTAAGAAGTCACCTTTCTGTGTACTGAGCAAAAGGACGACTCATCGCGGGATCCTCTGCGGAGACTCAAATGAATTTGCCAAATTGGGCGCTTACAACAGGTTGCGGAACTTACCACCCTCAATTCCTCTGGAATATTGCAGCTGTGGTTGCATTCTTTGGCCCTTGCCTATCTTACACTTAATTTTTACATATTTTTACATCTACAAAAAATCAATTTTGAAATGTCCCGTCGCCAGTTTTGGATCAATACCTTGGCAGGTCCCTGCTCCTGCGCCTGCAGTCATTCACTGTTGTTTTCTGTCACACCTCCATCCCATAAGTCTAAATATATAGAGTCTATCCTTTTATTCTGATTCTAATTGAGGTTGACTTGGTGCTTGCGAATTGGGCCCCGTATGAAAGTCATGTATCAAAGCCCCTCACCCAAGTAGCATGCCCATGACGTGCCCATGGCATGCCCGGCATATGGCCTGGGACAAAGTTGATGGTGCTCAAACTGATCCAAGTGTTGGAGGTACCGGCGGACCACGACACACGTCCGTCCGTCGACACGTCTACCCGGGCAGGGCCACCATAGCTCACACCGTTGAAGATCAAAGCTTGATCTGGTCGGCA
>VSDK01014520.1:58280-73321 GCA_009767595.1 Symbiodinium kawagutii | reverse complement strand
GGCATTCCTCAGACTCCCGCACGCAGCGACACACTATCAGGACATAACATTGACATAACATTCACTGCTTGGACTCCTAAGGAGCTTTCGTTTGGACTTATCGGCCAAGCATCGGCCGGCAGAGTAGCAAACGTTCCCCAAGTGCCACTAGTAAGGAGGGCCTGGATGGAACAAATGCCATCCTTCTTGCGGTAGATGCCTTGACCATAGACAGATCCGTAATCGACCCAGCCATTCTCCTTCGACAGCGTTCCAGTCACATCGGTGGCAGGGATCTGGGTCTCAAGGTTCGTGCTGGTCATCGAATCCACGGCCTTCTGCTTAGAGGCCTGCTGAAAGAGAACAAGAGGAGAAGAAGAAGAGAACATCAAGGATCTAAGGGGAAGGTTCAAGGAGAAAACAAGAAGAGAAGTTGAGGAGAACTTAAGACCTCTTGAGGATATGAATGATATGAATCTTAAACATCGATTCATAATAATTCTAATAAAGAGAATCTCACAAAAGCTCTTACTGCTAACACCACCTGCATCCTCCCAGAATCTGTGACACAAATCCCCTTGAATCAAAGAGAGAAGAACAGCTTTCCATCTTCGAATGTGGTACGCTTAGCTTCGGCCTGCGACACAAAGGGAATGGCAGCCAAGACAACCCGAAGATGATCCACCAGATTCAACAGATCGATGGTCTTAGTTGGAGAGTCCAGCGGTCCAAACTTCATGTTCACTTTCCTCAGTGAACCAAGGAGGGACCCACAGATGAGACACATCTTGTCACCACATGTTCATTTCAAGGAATAGATCTCGAAATGGATCAAGAAGACACATAGTGTCACGTGGGCCTTCTTGCCTTGCCAAAGACAACGCTCACAAGCCCAACGAATTGCACCAGAGACGTTCTGGGTATGACATTCTTCTAGCACGTACTTGGGGGAGACACTCTTGGAAGTCTCCGGAAAATTGTCAGACACACTTGCGATGAGACTCTGGCAAAACAGTCTTGGTAAGACACTCTTGGGGTGACTCTGGGCATGACATTCTTGTAGGTTACAGAATTTGGGATGACACTCTTGTCTCTCGTGGGACATTCTGGTGGAACACTCCAATGCAAGTCACAGTCAGTGCCAAACGAAAAGTCTAGCGAATGCACCTCCACCCCAATCACAAAGTTTCACAATGAAAACTCAAGCTTTGTGCCCTTGACACCTACAGACTGACACCGACACTGACTGCACGGTCTCTCACGACATCTGGCGCGTTCAGTCAAGACTCAATTGCATCATGGCATTGTTGAGTTGGCCTTTGACAGAGAAGCCAACCAGGGCACCCGAAGGACTTCCAAGTTCGAAGAGTTCATGATTTCCAAGTGCCTCTGAGGAAGTGTTCCCAGTGCCGTTTTCATCCTCCTGCAACACGGTCATTGGACTTTTCAGCGCCGCGTGTGCTCGATCCACTGCTTCGTGGCCCTCGAAACTCTCCGTGATCTTCACTCCTTTGGTCGTGTAGCGAGCAGACGCCATGTAAAGCTCTTCGGATTTGGCTTCAAAGTCTTCAACACGAGGCTCACGAGGCTCTCGAGGCTCTCGAGCTTCAGCTTTCGACTGCTTCTCCTCCCTTTCCTTCCTTTCCTTTGTTTCCTTGTGCGAGAAATTTCCAACTTGGTTCAAGGCAGTTCTGGACATGCCCTGTAGGGCCTTGTCATCATCATCACTGGTGCCTTTTCCGAAGTAGTTTCGCCCACGTTCGATGGCATCCTTGATGTTCCCTGCCGTAAAGGCAGTGTCGGTGCCAAATCGCTTGTGCAAGCGGATAGTGTGCTTGAACAGGACCAAACCTGCCGTCCTCCAGTGCCATCGTGCCATAGGAAATTGAATATAAACAAAGGCATATGATGTCACATGATATATGAATGCAAGTAGTTGGGACTGTGCCTTACTGCACTGCCGAAACATCCTTTCTTTCATTGATATCTCTCTCTCCTTTATCAAAATGCATTCTCCTTCATGAAACTGTTCATATTTATGTTCACGTGTTCTTCACACGGGCCAACTTAAGCTTCTTTCGCGTCATCAAACAAACTGAGCTAAAAATCCTGAGTGTTTCATGGATTCTTTGTATAGTTGGATTGGATGTTGGATGGGATGATGGTTATCACCTCTCAGTCCGGCTCCTGATAGTGGTGACGATGAGACTCAGATCTGGCGCTGTCACGCGGTCAGGCCAGCAGACCTCTGTGCTGATCTCAGCCAATGGAGAAGGCATCAGGTCCTGGTCACCAAGTGGAGCCGAGCTGAACAGCTATGGGCATCACATGCGCATGTGATAATACATGTGTATATATTTGTATATATGGACATATTTCTATATGCACGCATGAATAATTGTAGACATACATGTGTTTTCATATCTAAACTATTGTGAAATATATGCTGAAAAACATCCATGCATGGAAACATTCGAGGTAGGTCTTGGCGGGACCAATCTGAAGTAAGTGTGTTTCATGTCCGAGAATCAAATTCCAAACCGCCCACGAAGGCTAGCACTGGTTGTGCCGACATGGTGTAGGAGATTGCGACGCACTTCTCGATCACGGACCTCGATCCAATGAAAGTTTCTCGCAAACAAGCCGTGAACCTCCATCTCGAAAAGTTCTTCGTCAAAGTGACAAGTTGTCCAACAAATTACGAAATGCCGCGAAGCACAAAATGAACGTCCGAAGCATCCTACGCAGACATGCTGAGCATGTATCAGCCTACATTTTTCTGAATTCCGCATTTCTGAACGCAATGATTGAAGAAACATTAGCCAGCATCCTGAACCTGAAGCCAGGCGACTCATAGGTGTAGAAGGAATACCCCTCCCATTTTCCAGGATTGTCCTGTCAACGCACCAAGCTTTGTTTCAGATTGCCACGTGCCACACACCGTCAGCATCTGAACCTCGCTGGCAGAATCTGTCCTTGGCCCATTGGTTGTCGCAGGGAACGCCCCAAGGCTCGAGCTTCACGAAGTCCGTACTGTCCTCGGTGAAGGTACCAGGAAGGAGTTTTCCAAAAGCTTGGAATGACATCTGTTACGAGCAGACCATCCAACCACCCCCTGGACCTCGCAGAAAACACGCCTTGCCCCTTGCCTTGCCTCGCCTTGCCCCCCTTGCCTTGCCTCGCCTTGCCTCGCCTTGCCTCGCCTTGCCTCGCCTTGCCTCGCCTCCTTGGGACAAGTGCACCTCCAGCCCTCCATCCGTCAGAGCCAAGGGACCGGACTGGGCACCTGCCAATCGCGCTGCGTCACGGTGTTTCCGGGGCCGGTGCGGTGCGCCGGGGCAAAGCCCAAGCAGCTGCCCGTGTCGAATTCGTCGCCACCGAACTGGGAGATCAGCATCGTTGCATAAGGCATCGCCTAAGATTGTTCCATGGAGATTTTTCCAGTTCAGAGCACTTCTTGGCAAATCTGCTTTTTTTACATCTCTAAATTTCGAAGCGCAAAGCAGAGCACCTCAGTGGTTGCAATTCCCATGGCGCCGGTGGCCATGGTGTCGTCGGGCTCTTCCTTCGAGGGAAGCCACAGCAAGATCCACAAAGAAGCCAATGAGAAGAAGATGAAAACAAGATGGAGATATGAATCTGAGGGTTTCTTGGATGGCTAATGACCCGGCCTTCGTCTGCAGCAAGGATGCCCTGATGCACAACTGAAGCAGTCTTTGGCAATGTCAACTCCACACATTCTCTTGATTTTCTTGATCTGCCAACTTATCAAGCGCCTTTAGGTGCCGCCAGGCGACTTCCGCACCTTTCGCCGATGCTCGTTGCGTCGCACGTGCGCTGACAAACTCTTTCCTAAGTCTGGGCTTTCTGGGGTCTCAATAGAAACATCAGTGACTCAAAGATTCACTGAGTTGAAAAAACACGGTTAGAGAAGTTTGAGCAGACTCAGATAAAGGTAAGAAAATCTGAGTCAGATTTCGTCCGATCATTGCGCCCATTGACCCAACCCTCCCTGCCATGTCACGGCTGCTGACCAGCTTGGCGGCTTCTCCTTTGCCCGGGAAACTTCGCAAACTCACCGCCTCCTGCACCAGGGAAGTGGTCTCCCCCACTGCTGCGGTGATGGCAGCACTGGCCAACTCGGCGAAGAAGGCCAGGAACTCCGACAGCATCGAACCCAGCTGCGTCAAGATGCTGAAGGGAGGGACCACCTGAAGACACACATCCAATACATATGAAATCATATGAAGATGATGCGAATCCGAAACGCACAAACGAAGGTTTCGAAGGTTTCAGAGATATGATTTCAAAAACCTGAAGAGCACATATAGCACATCCAAAATACGGACAAACTGGAAACTACAGCCGTCATTCTGGACTCCTGCCATGCCCGGGCTGCGTCACCTGTAGGAGGGTTTCACCGATGGTGATGGCAACGCACTTGAAGATATCAAAAGGTGCTCCACCCGAATCTCGGGATCACAAGTCAAGCACACGCACTCACTAGATCGCACACTGACGTGCGCATCACACGCTGAACAGAATGACAATTCCACGCATCTTGCAATATAGCAGTAGCTTGCTTGCATGCAAGCTACTGACGCAGTTCACCAAATTGGACCCCATTGCCACCATGGCTTTGATTGGCCCAGGGTAGCTCACACTCGTGGTGCCCCAGTTGAAGTCAAACAAAGTCAAACGCTGCCCAACTAGGACAACCTAACACAGCTGGATTGCAGGGCCCTTCAATCAATGCTACACAGCTGTGCATGTCAGCGGACAGCTTGACACATCGGACAGCTCTGGCATCAAAGCATCACACCTCACAATTCTGCCGTCCCCATCCGATCCTTGCAGTGGCACGCGGCATGGTGCGAATTGAGTTGGGTTGATCTCCTTTTCCTATCTCGTGTTGCCAAAACACACAACAAGAACAGAAGAAAAAATGTTTCTGACACCTGATAAAAACAAGACAATCCAAGAGTCGTGATGGCAGAATCGCTGACCCCCAGTGAAGGCCAAATCCAGTGAGGACAGCCGGCACTGAAATCGAATCCATTGACCAAAATGGCCACGGCCTAACGCGAGTCATACAGAGCCCGGCCTAGTTTTAGCAAAAATCAAAGTCTCAAATCACGGGGCGACGACATAGGAAGAAACGACGGCACTGTAAGGTACCAGATGGTACCAGTGAGCTTGGAACAGTCCGGCCTGCTCGACAGTATTGATCACTGTGTTTGCCACAAAAGACACCTCACGACGCGTAGCGGGCATCTCAAGAGAAACCGAGATCTTACCTTAAGAGGTTTCACCTTGAGAGGTCTTACCTTAAAAGGTCTTGCCTCAAGAGGTCTTAGCAAAGGTCCTAAAGAAATGTTGTTTTTTCATTTTTTCTGATTTTTTTCTCAATTTCTTTCATCTTTTCTCCAGGAAACTCGCCTTGTCGGCTGCCTGGTTGTACGCATCAGTCAAGGCATCGCCGATCAAACCGGTGCCATCCGTCACTGCGCCAGCAACGGTGTTGGCTCCATCCACAATTGCGCCGCCCACATCTTCCGCGGCATCAACGATGTCATCGACAATGGGAACCCCCTGACCCGCAGCTGCACTACACACGCAACGAGGAGTCACGTCGTTGCTGTCATCCTCTCATGTTCTCATACGATATCTCTATGTTTTGTGTTGACTGGCTCATCAACTTGGTTTGTTTCCATGCCGTTTTTGCACTTGAAGTCTCTTTACTTTCCTTTTCTTAGTTTTACATGAAGTTTACTTAAACGTTACTTAGTGACTCAGTGACTTAGTGACGTTACTTGGTAACTTGGTGACTTGGTGACTTGCTTGTTGTCTCATCTGCTCAGGTCCCAATGGTCTCATGATGTCCCATGTGAAGCACACGGCAACCGGTAAGCAGCACACCTTGGCGGAGACGGTGCTGTCCAACTCCATGCTGCGGCTCTGACGCTGCAGCAGCGCTGCCGCTTGGCCGTCGAGGGCGGCGGCGGCGATGGCGACTTCGCGGCCTTCGGATCCTTCGGCTTCGGCTTCCAGTCCTGACAGCGCTGTCTCTCCAGGGTCTCTCCAAGGTCTCTCCAAGCTACAGAAGAGCTCAGCAGGTCTCTGGACTGGTCTCTGGACTTGTCTTGACATGGAAGAGATGTCTTGACTCTCTCAGTTGAGGTCTCTGCATGGTTCTCTCAACGGTCGTTCTCTCCTGCTTGTCACTTTGCCGGACGTGTTTCAGCAGAACATCCTGGGATGCAAAACGGTTGCGATGCAAAGAGAAACAGGTGATCCGATCACGCTGTGCTTTGAGCCAAGCATCTCTGAGCACCTCGTGTGCCTTCTGGCCCATACGCCTCGTGCAAAGTCAGAGCTTAAACAAAAGCTACGAATGCTATGTCAGAGCTTAATAGCCACGAAGATCTGCGAAGCATCAGATTCACGACATCTTATGACATCTTGGCATGGCCCACACATCGCCGAGCTTCTCTTCGTGTTTCTTTTGTCGCTGGGGTGCCTCAGACCGCCATGTTTTGTAGTGCTTGTTGCCACGGACCGGTTCAGGGTCCTGGTCGCAGTGGAGAGATGCTCTCAAAGAACATGGAAGAACGGATGAAAGCTGCAAAAAGACTCCTGTAACGAAACAGCCAGACATAGATACAGACATAGATACATGATAGAGATACAGAAATAGATACATGATATAGATACATGATAGAGATACAGATATAGACATGGATATGAAATATAAGGTAGTAAAGATATACATATATATATATATATATATGTTCTTCCAGATGTAGATGTCCCTTCCAGACTTACAGCACCTGCACATGTCAAAACCAATGCATCCAGCCAGCGTGGGAAAATGACGAAACATGGGACGAAACAAAAAAGTCAAAACTTGAACATCTATGTCATGTCTGGGAGACCCAGGTTCTAGATGTAGACTGTTGACAAGACGGCGCATGCCGTTAGATAGGTCGAACAAGAATGTTTTTGACGATGGTTTGGGAATGTTGTCGGAGGATGGATGACTTGGTGAGACGAAAAGAGTACTCGGCAACGATTCCGAAGGAGCCCCGAAGAGGGACCAAAATGGTACAGAAATCACTTCAAGATGAGGGGTCGGAAACGGTTTCGGAACATAAAGACCTAAGCTTGACACAACTGAGCTCCCCATGTCACCCAGGTGTCACACAGGTGTCACCCCGGTGTCACCCAGGTGTCCTGTAGCTCAGTGTGGCCGTGCCCCGGCTGCGTTTGATGATGCTTCACCGCGGTCTTAAGGTGTTGCAGCTGTGCGCTCTTGTAAGCCACCTCGTCCTACGGCAGTGCCACAGGCGCCACAGATCACAGGATGGTCAGAAGAAGCTGGATGTCAAGATGTGAAGGATCAGGATCTCTGATGAGAAAAAACTATAACTCACAGGTGCCATGCAGACAGGTGAAGAAGGAGCAGCTGCTACAGATATTCGGGGGGAAAACTGCAGCTTGCCTTGAGAAGCTGGATCTCTGCTTCAAGATTATCCTTCACAACTCTGAACTCGACACTTTGAAGCCTTGGAATTTCTCAATTCTCAACTCTTGAAGCCAAGTCCCACCCTGAAATCACAGTCTTGTGGTTCTGGCATCGTTGCAATGCGTTGCCTCTTGGTTCTTGGTTTCTTTCAAGGGAGCATCCATCAATATCCATCAGATTCTTCAAAACTTAAAGAGTCAAACGAGTTGCTCCACTGCCGTCTCCAACTCCGCCACCTTCAAATAAAGAAATTCCTTGGTTTCAAATGTGGGGACACAGTGATGAATTCTGAGGAAAAGCTCCAACATGCTCCAACAAAATGATCCAAAACGATCCTCAGAATTCGGTGAAAAAAGTTTCCGCAAAGAACGGCAACTTCTTCAACCAAAGCACCAAGGTCTGCGAAAGCTTTCCGAGACCTGTGCGATTCTGGGGGTCGGAGTAGTTGCCTGCACAACGACGCAGTGCACAACGTGTTCGTGCCACCATGGTGGTGCTATCCCGGTGGACAGCTGAGAATACAGTATCGGTTTGTGGAAACAAACGCTTTTGTGAAAAATGGCAAGCAAACAAACAAACGAACAAACAAACAAACAAACAAACAAACCAACAAACAAACAAGGGGTGTGAAAGCCTCATGGTTCACCCAAACCCACGGTCATCAAGCATGGCATCCCCGTATCCTATGTGGCCTTCTGGGTTCGGGATGCGCTCGGTTTGATTCGCATCTGCCACCATCACATGCGTCACCTCGCTGGTAACAAAAAGTACCAAAGAAATATAAAAAGATCATGTACCATTCGTATATTAGAAACGTCTTTGCGAATACATCGAAAGTACAGATCCTTTCAGTCGATCTGAAAAAATATACATAACATTGGCGAGCTGCCAAATCGTGTAGGCTTTGGTTCACCCGTTGCCACGAGGAATTGGTGCTGTTCGTGGCAGTGCCATTGTCCATGAAGTTCGAGACCACATCAGTGTAGATCGAGCGAGTGTCAAGGGCTTTCACGGCATCGGCCTTGAAGGACAAGAGACTTGTCCCTTTCGCCTCGGCCTCTCCGTTTCCATCACATGTAGGCTCTGCGTGAACGGCCGCCCACGCAAACGATAAGAGAAAGAGGGAGCGCAACATTGCGCGGCGGTTGGAAGGGGAAAAGAGTCGCAATACAGGCGCCTCAGTTTGAGCCACAAATGGCTAACGACATCGCTACAGAATGACATCGCATCAACCAGATGAATTGTTGACAAAGAATTCATCTCACCGGAATTCCAAGAAGAAAATGTTCAAAATAAACAAAAAAATCAAAACCTAAGATTAGTAGTTTTAAAAATAATAGCGCAATCTCAAAACAACGAATCTCAGTTTGAATCACCATCGTGCGCTGCATGAGCTGGCACTGTGTGGAGATATTTTGTGGAAGAGTACCATTGGTTATGGGGTGCTCCAGGCCAAGACCGCAGATCAAACAATGCACTGTTCACAAAGGTTGGGCCTTTGGAACTTCGAAGAATCGCCTAAAGAAATTTGGGGAAGGCCATGGAAGGCCATGGAAGGCCATTCTTTCCTGGTGAAAGACGGGGCAAGAGCAAAAATGAAATCCCTCGAACACCACCATCGCAAGAGTGAGTCCCACATCCTGGATATGCGAACAAACAGGAAGATCTCTTTCCGAATGTTTTTGCTTAACCTTATTGTCTGAAAATGTTGCCGGCAGAAGTGAAAATAAAACATGATCAAACCAGTCAGGGTCAAATGCGGCAAATTTGTCAAACTTCATGATTTTGATCAAACTCAAACATATGAAACAGTGCCATGTCAAAACGCTTTCCCGCCAGAAAAGATTGGCAACCCAAATTGAATTCAAACACAAGCAAAAATTGCGCCAAGATCGAGTGTGTGCATTATTTTGCCCCTCCGCTGCAAATGCACACATGGAAAGGAGTAAAGGGCTACGTCAATGACCCCCTACCAGTGCAATTGTAAAAACAACATAAATGTTTTCAAAGGATGTGTTTTGAGGGGTCTTGAGGTTGCTTATGTGAAAACTGTGGCCGTGGACCCACAGCTGCAAGCACACAAATTGCTCCAGGATCAACGGCGACAAACCTTCACCTTGACGGTACATCGCGCTTTTCTTTTTCGGAAACGTGCCAAGGACTTCCAAGGGCCGATAGAACGTGGTATTCCTTCAGCTTAAAACTTAAAACGTTAGAAACTGTGAGGAATTCCCTTCAAAATTTGAGGCTGGAGGAGTCTGGTCTCAGACAGCCTCGAAGACAACGCCAGACAGGCTGGCCCAAGTGTGGGAGCTGCCGCCGGCGCCGTATACGATGGCTCCAGAGGGGTAGACGTCAATTCGAATGTTGCTCTCGTGATGATTCAGGTTGAAGATCAAGTACTGAGCACAGCGAGGGCCAGTGAGAGCTGCAGGATATTCGGATTCGGGGATTCTCAACGACACAAGGACTCAATGAATCTCTCAACGAATCTCTCACTTACTGGTAACATCTGGAAACCCTGTACCATCACCCAATGGTAGGGCGCCGGAACCTTGCTTGGTCGACAGTCCGAAGGCAGAGTTCCAAAAGTCGACCAAGAGCCGCCTGTATCCCCAAAGAATACCATGAACACATGAAGCGAAGGTTTCCATTGAGGCAATGTTTCCAATGAATAGAGATAATTAATTCCAATTCAAATGATTGAAGTCATTGATTCCTTGATTTGATTCGAAAGTCTTCAATGAATTCAATCATTTCATTTCTATTCTCAAAGTATTTCAACTGAATTCAACGAGCCGATTCCAGGTTAAGGAAGCTGCCGCTGATCAGCCCCTCCAAAGAGCACAGGCCATCCAGCAGGGTGTACGTGGCACCTGAATACCTGGAGGCGGAAGGCGGTGCCATCCCACTGGAGCTCGCATTGGGCACTCCGGCGTCCCAAGGGTGTGCCAAAGGACACATGGCTAGGCATGGCTAGGCATGGCTAGGCACAGTTGTGGCATGGTTATCCCAGCAAATTACCCCCCTCAAACTCCACTCAAGCAACTCAACTCCAGGGTTTGGCGGCTAGGGCGGCTAAGGCGGCTAAGGCCATGCCAAGCAACCCACTTCCATAGTTCACCCAGCCATTCTCCAAAGGAATGGGATATTTCGCAGCCCCGCTGCTCGTTGGACTGAAGACAATACCGGCCACGCTCAGCCATGCCTTGGGTGCGTGAAACGGAGGACTGCGGGATGACTGATGATGACTGTGACTTTTCACATCTTTTCACTTCTTCGAGGTCTGGGAGAATGTGAAAATCTGTCTCCAATGGGGCCCTTCAAAGCCAGGGCACTTGAACTCCACCAGTGACCCAGCTCACCGCTCCGCTGGACGCCACATCAACACGTGCCGTGGCACCATGATTGTCCGATTGGAAGATCAGAGTTCCGCCTAAGACGTCGAAATCAGCACCCTGCCGGGCACCGACCAACAAATGACCAGGCAGCCACCCAATGAATCAAATTAAGACCTAGACACTATCTATGTATATCTATCTCTCTCTATCTATCTATCTCTCTCTCTCTCTCTGTCTGTCTATTTATCTACCTATCTTTCTTATCTTATCTATCGTATCTTATCTTATCTTATCCGATCTTATCTTATCTCATCTGATCTGATCTGATCTTATCTTATCTCATCTGATCTGATCTGATCTTATCTTATCTTATCTATCTATCTAATTAATTATCTATCTATCTACCTACCTACCTACCTACCTATCTATCTATCTATCTGTGTGTGTGCATGCATGCGTGTCGAATTGTTTTTGCACATCTGTGCAACTGTGCGCGCAAATGTAAACAAATTCTACACATGCATATGCGAGAGAATATTGCATTTGTGTACGCATGCACGTATATCTCCATTTATGTGACCTCCAGTGAGCGCTCCCAGAATGAACAGAAGCGTTTTTGTTGAGATGTTCTACTCAGTTGAATCAGTCTACTGGGGATACCCAGAAACATAATATCTACCTTGGCTGATGATCCACTGGCCGCCAAGGCACCCGGGCGGCAATCCTCTGGGAGGGTAGCGACCTGCTCCTTGGGACCACCGCTTTTCCACAGCAAGCCTTCCAGCGAGCAGAGGCCGTTGCGCACCGTGTAGTCGGGACTGCCATAGGAACCTCCGTAGCCAACCCAGCTGTTGACCAAGGGCAGCAAGATGTGACCCATGCTGTCCGGGGCAAAGGCAACGTTGCTGACGCTGAGCCATCCATGGGGACTGGGCGATGCAAGGACAGGATTCTTGCAATAAGTAAAGCAAGTTAAAAGAAAGAAAAATGTTGTGGAAGAGAAAGTACAAAATGTACAAATAAAGCAACTAAAAACATCAAGGAGCTCCCTCACATGGTGAATATGCGCCCATGTGGCATGCAATCAAGGTCTGTTGTGAGGGTGCACCAAGCCTTTGCGTCAACAACAAGTTCATCGATGTTCATCGGACTTTTTTTGTTGCAAAGTACTTCTTGGGTCACGCTCACTTTACCAAGGGACTTATCTCCAGCGACAATGGAGACCACTCCATCCGTATCAACGTCCACGCGGAACTGGCCCGCGTGCCCATTTGCGCTGAAGATGAGTCGCTTCCTGGGGCGAAACTTCGGGACAGCTGTGGCAGTCGCTGGTCTTCCGACCCAAGGACTCAGGAAAAAGACATGTGTAACAATCACGTCAGCATATGCTTCTACAATGGTTGAACGAATAGACTTATGTTTAGAAGGTAGGGTAGGTTCATTTTCAGCATCCAACCAGCCATGATTGTAAAGAATCAGCCACTCCAGAAGAGCGCACATGGCCACACGCGTCCACACCAAACATGTGGAGCATGTCTATATACTCTGGAGGACCCATTGAACACCATGGTTGGACGCGAAGGCAGAATGGTTGAGCTATCGCCACTATCATAGATTTCCAAAATCAGCTCCAAAAGGGTCCCTACACAGTAGAAGCGCAACAAGCTGGAAAAAAGCTTTGTCAAGCAGAGCCAAGGTGTGTCGAATGCACTTGTTCATTATCGTAGGCCGAATCTGGCAGTGACAGAAACAGCGACAGAAAACCGCACGAAGACCGTGGGCAAAATCTACAAAGAGCGAGTCGCCAGCCCCAAATGCGCGCACCCAGAAGCAATACCCGAAAAGAGCACAGCCGACAGCAGTGCATCTACACCTCCCATCCAGGATTCGAGCATTGCTTCGGCCCACCCTGCGAGACCGGGCCCAAACTGAAGTCATTCGGGTAGCGGGTTGAAGTGTTTGAATGGTAAGGCAACAGGTCCACAAAACACACAAACTGCTCCCCACCGGGCGAAACATGTTCTCACAATACTACCATTGTCAAGCAGTCGCGGATCCTTGTGTGATCCCGCCCTGAAATTGGCTAAAAGGTGCTGTGAATTGCGACGACCCCGTGGCAAACTGGCAGCCCCCCAGCCCCCCGCATTCCATGTGCTGTTAATGGCGCTGCCTCTATCATTACAACTTACTTTTCGTCAGCGATACCTGTGGAGGCCTAGGACCCCGTATCATTATAAGTTGCGATACGACACTATATTGCTTGACTACAAAAAAATCAGAGAATCTCAAACTTTGCATGCCAAGAATACTAAGAATCGCTTGATGCAAATGGGTACCTGGTCAGTCTGCGGATTCCCAAGCAACAAGATTCGCGTCGATGCCAAGCTGCGTTGGCCTGCAGCCCACTGGGAGCTGTGCCAGAGAAGCCCAGGCTCCCCCGCCTTGAATGAGGGCCTGGCACAGCAAGTTTTGTCCCAGATGCACTGTCCAAAAAAACAACCCACCCAAAGAAAGGGAACAGGGTCATATGAAACCCTTTCCCCAAAGAAATCCTCCTGGGACTGGGGCCCTATGAAAATAAAAAAACATCGGCAACGAACCTCTCACACCACCTCAAGTGCCGGTTTCTTTCACGCTCTTCACGGCCATTTCTAGCGTGCTATGACATCGGACCCCGCTACTGGCTCGGCGCGGTACGAATGAAGCTTTTCGAACACGTTCCATGTAAGGTGTAGTCAAACAATAACTAGAATTCTTGTGAGAAAAACCGCTGGACTTATTCAAAGTGATTACTTCAAAGATTTCAAAGAAGCTTCAAAAACTGAGCAGAGAAGCAATTGCAGCACAAAAGGAGGAAAGTCTCAAGCTTACATGACCTGCCACGAAACACTGACATGCGACAAGACTCATCAGCAACAATTTGAAGAGTGGCACACAAGCGTGTTTGCATGATCATCGCCTGAGAAGGGAGTGAAAGCTAGTTACTGCTTGTCTCAAGACTTGGAGGGTAAGATTGGGAAAATAAATGGGCAGCCTCCAAAAGACATGGAAAATCCGGGAGATGTAATACATCGCAATAAACTAGGATCGCACAGCACACTGGAACAGTTGGCTGCAAGGGGAAGGAGATGGAAGGAGGCCCACGAAGACATTTGCAAATGAAAGGCGCTTTGCGTGAGGAACGGATTACGTAAGACAGTCCGAACGCAAGCGCAGAATCGAAACGCCGTCACGATGACAGTCTGGAACAACGCGTGCTACCTGCCATTGGGCTGAGAACCGAAATGCGGATCTAAGTCTCTATTACTCTATCTCTTTCTGCAAGTGCATCTGAGCTACCCAGCTGTCGCTACATCTATATCTGCATCGCCTGCATCTATATTCTGCCTTCAATTTGTATCTGTATCTGTCTATCTCTCTCTCGCTCTTCGAGCATGGCGTCCGTATCTATCTATCCGCCTATCTATCTGCCGATCCATGAAGCGCCGTTTCAAACCCTTGAACCAAGCCAACCCACTTTCAAGAAAGCCATTGGAAAGCAGCACGCTACCCAACAGCCCAGCAAAACACAACCAAAACGGCCTTGTGCCATCTACGAGCTAAAATCTGCTCCCAGTAAAGATATCTAGAGAATCTCCCACTGACCATCACCATAGCATACAGTGATACATGATATCAAAAACAATCCCCATCAAACAATCGGCCCTGCCTCCAACTCGCACATGCCATTCCTGAGGGCAACTGAGATCAAGATCTAACTTCCAACAAGGAACTGGGTTCGCCAACCTGGGAGTTCACGCCACCTGGTCCCACAAACATGCCAATACCTATAACCACAAAATGACAACGAAGGCCAGTGAACTTCGGGGACTTAAGCAGTATGTTTTGCTGGGATGTTGTTGGAATGGAATGTCAAAGAAACACTTGCGGCCCAACTGCAAGTCCATAATTTCACAATCATAGATGTGTAGACATGTATGTATGTATGTATGTATGTATGTATGTATGTATGTATGTATGTATGTATGTATGTATGTATGTATGTATGTATGTATGTATGTGGACAAGGCTCTGCATGTTCATCGTAGCGTCTCCGAAGCCACCACCGTATGTCACCCAAGTGCTCCTGCAGAGCGGGATGCTGAGATCCAAAAGGGTCCAGGCCAAGTGCCATAGAGCTTTTTTGATTGGAAAAT
>VSDK01014520.1:3034-38034 GCA_009767595.1 Symbiodinium kawagutii | reverse complement strand
TTGCGTGCGAACTCTGCGGTTGATCATTTTAGCCAAACGTTTGGCTCAGCGTGTGGCACGGCAATGGGTTTCCAAGCGTTGCGCTGTGACAAACCGTTTTTCTCCATTATTTTCTGGGAAGGCGGGAACATTTTGAACGAATTGTTGCCATTTCGGCTCACAAAGGAAGGTTCAAGACTGTTGTGCTGGAACATTTCCAAAATACATTTGCGTCAATACAATTTTTGTTTTTTTCATCTTTCGCATCGCAAATATTTCATGAGATTGAAAACATTGCCGACGGATTGTTTGCCCATACCATTTGCATTAATTTAGCTGTGTTTGGTTGGTTTTTGCATTTTGCACGGCGTTTTTTGAAGCAGCCCGTGTTGCAGAATCTAGTCCGTTCAAGCCAGCGAACTCTGACAAAGTTTTGTTGGTTTGTTCGTCCTGTTTGTCGCGAATGTTCCGGAAACTGCCAGATTTGTTTGGACAGTTGACATCATCCGCTCGTGCATGCACAGTGTGTGGTTCGATAAAGCGCTGCTAATTTGTTTGCTCAAATCGCTGAATATGTTTATTTCAATGGGCCGTTCCCTTCGCTGTTGTTTCATGTGGACCACGGGTTTGAGGCATGTTTTTTCAATGTCGTGAACTTTTTGTTGTTTGCATTTGTTCAGCAAGTTGGGTTTCCCGCCAACCCGGCCAATTTTCCGGGTGTGTGTCAAATATTGGTTTCTGTGTGCCTTAATGTGCATTAGATATTGCGTAAACACGTTTATCAACAGGATCAAATTCCGATGCTGTTTTGACACGCCAGTCCGTCCACATCGCAATTAGTTTTCCACCAGTCCATGGGCAGCGGTCTAGGAGAACAACCGTCCCAAAAAAAAATTGCCTTTGGCTTCACGTTTGATCCGGCATGCCGGTCGGCAACCCCCTTGGGCGCACGGAAGTGCAACAAAAATTGAAAAAAAATTGCCGAAAATAAAAAAAACACGCCTTTTGCTTTGCTTTGCGCCCGTTCGAGTTCGCAAACTACGGTCCATGTAGGACATGGGCACGCCACAACCGGTGGATGTGCAAACAAAAAGGAAGGAAAATTTTGCTCAAGATCCCTCACGAACAAACTGTACAAAGAAAGCGTGTTTTAAGGGCCAGGCTGCTTCGAGCCAGTTGTGACAGTGAGGAAAATGGTCGATGCAAAACGTCGCTAAATTGTCGTCCCATCTCTTGACAAACGTCCAATTCGCCGCGCTGGTTGTACTTCAAAATTTCGCATCCAATTGTCCAGAAAGCACCAATGAATCACAGCTCTTGGCCACCCAAGTGTACGAGATATTTTATTGCAAAGGAGAACACGTTTTTCGTAAACGTCCTCTTCCAGCTGTTAACCTGATGGTGTTGTAACGGTGTTTGCACCCGCAAATTCATGCGTACCATTGTGTCTTTCCAGGGTTCGTCCTGCACGCGCATCCAGCCAACTACAGATCTCGGCATGCGACGTTGCACAACATCAAAATGGTTCAGGTCAGCTGTTGTCTATGGCATTGTAACCAATCCAAAAAAGAAAGTAGGAGTGACAACCGCATCGAATAAACGCAAACGCAATTTCACACAAACATGTTTGTTCGTCAAGACAAAATGATATTGGTTGAACTTGGCCCAAGCCAATTGCACCAAATGCTGGAAGCCAATACGGCGTCGTTTTGATACATCACCTGCATAATTTTCTGCCGAGGCATTTGTGTACGCAGCTGCCGTTCAGAACCTTAACCGATTCACCCCCAATATGCACCACATCGGGAACATTCACGTCCAACGTGGTGAAAATTTTGGCCTATGAAAAATTCAGCTGCAGTCCGACCTTGCCGAGTTCTTCCCACAATATTTCAAGCATGTACATTTATTTCGCCTCTTTTTTTTGCGAACGCCAGAATGTCATCAGCATACCGAATATTGGTCAAGTGCTCTGGCAATCCAACATCGACACCATGACCTGCAATGCTTCGGTTCCATGAAGCCATCACATCCTCCAAGGCGGCGTTGATCAGAGCTGGGCTGCAAACATCACCTTGCTTGACGCCCTTGTTGATAGGAAAAGGTTCACTGCCTTCCACAAATCCAAACTGCGACCCGTAAAGGAAACGGAAAAATACGATTTATTCTGGAGGAAAAATTTACTCGCCCCAGTGCAACAAACACAGACGCAGAATGAATTCTATCAAATGCCTTTCGTAAACCCAAACTCCCCATCCAAACCCCACACCCGAATTCGATAGATTTTTTTGTCATCAACTCAAATATAATCAGTGCATGTCCGACGCCCAGGCCGAGATTGAAACCAAATTGTTCATGCGATTGATTGTTTTCAAATCGTTCCCTCATGCGATTGCGCAAAGCTTCTTTGCTTTGCGCCCACTCGAGTTTGAAAGTACGATCCTAAAAGGACACGGACAAAAACGCCAACAGCTAGCTGTCGACGTAAAAACCCACAAAATTCGGAGCTAGACTAAGCCACCCAGGACATTGCGCAGCACGAATCCAGATGCCATGTTGAGGGAAATATTCTCTGGCAAACCGATCCAACTTTGCATCCCATCTCTGCAAAGGACGACCTGCTCTGCTCATGGGTCGTTGAGAAAAATTGCGCAAACGTTTCGTGAAAATCCCTTATGTGACTTGTAGTAAGGCGATGGGCCCCCGGTCTTGGGACTCAACTTATTATTTTATTCATGATACAATTTCATCTGCATGTCTGCGTCACGGGCAATACAATCCGAGTGCCCAAGCTGCCGATATCGAGCGTGAGCAACGAGTCTCGTTGGC
Source organism: Symbiodinium kawagutii (assembly GCA_009767595.1). Taxonomy (NCBI): domain Eukaryota; class Dinophyceae; order Suessiales; family Symbiodiniaceae; genus Symbiodinium; species Symbiodinium kawagutii. The sequence continues at coordinate 35,226 of VSDK01014520.1, read as the reverse complement.
CAGAGGCATCGAAGATCCCCAAATTTGCGATGGCCTGGCGGCGACCAAGCAAGCGAACGGCGAAGCCAGCGCTCAGAAGGAAAATTTACAGCGTGCATGCCCAATTTCCATTTTTGTTCCAAGCATCCTTGAAACCATGTTTTGACAACAGAACTCGAAGCAAAGGCACGTACACGTGCGTCCCAACAATGAAGGATCGCGTCCCAAGGCTTGGTCCAACCGACTTTTGTGGCGGGCCAACAAAAAAAACGAAAATGTCAAGGGCAAGCTGCATCCTTTTGCTCCAAAACGCATTAGTGGATGGAGCGGTGTCCAATTAGCAAAAGAGCAACAGGGGTGACCACAGCGTCAAGATGACGTGGTCCTTCATAAGGTTTTTTTTCGTCACATTAAACTTTGCGATTGGCACAAGACGTGTCTCGGAATCAGGTCCCACACAAAAAATGCAGCCAAACCATTTGTGCCCTGATGTTCCGCTTTTGGCTTACATTTTGCGACGTTGCTGTGTCAGGAAAAATGGGGGCGCTGCGTTGTCAGCATTCAATAAAAATAATGTTGACTGCTTCTAATTCGTGCATGAAAGAGTTCAGCACGGACAAACATTTTTGTAACGTCCGCGTATATTACAACTTGTCGTCAGCGAACTTCAATTCCAACGAGCGTCGCATCTCGTCACTGAAATCAATACCCGCGCCCGCACCTACCCATGTGACTGTGGAAAAGCAGGGGGCAAGCAGGGAATAAAAACACATCTTTGTCGCACACCAGCGTTGATTGGAAAATGTGCGCTCGTTTGTGTTGCCTCGAACACATCCAGTTTGTTGCGAATATAAATACCGCAGCAATCAAATCTTGAGACACGCCATGATCACAAGGCGCCAACCATAATCAATTCCAATTTACCGTCAAAATTCGGTGACAATTGAAAGTTGGAACAACCGGAACTGACAACCCAAGTGCAAAAAATTAAAATCAACCATGTGTCGACGACAATATTGATCGTGATCAAATGTCCCTCCGAAGCTCCACAGGGAGTTGGCACCAAAATCCATGTTGTTCCTCCAACTGGCAACCGTCCAAGAACACCTGACTGCGGGTTCACGCCATGTCTCCAACAATTTTGTGCAAAACGCCTACCGTTCGATTGGCCTGAATTCATTCGTGCCACGAACAAGCGTTGACCTCGAGAGCGCGATGAACCGCGTGATGGACCAAGAGGCTCCACTGAACACCATTTCTTTGTACACACCAATTATTCAAGTGAAATCTCGTCCGGCGAAAACTTCATCAATTCAGCCACGACACCCATGTCATCACTGCCCTTCTTCTCCTTCAGCTGCCACACTGCACTGTTCAACGCCTGCAGTGACCAATGCGGCCCAAACCGTTCTGTAAGTTGAATGGGCGGTTCCTGCTGGCTGGAAAAAGCTGCAGCAAAAATCAGTGCAAATTTGACAGGCAGAGGGTGTTGAAGAACGAGGCGGTTCCCAGAATATCGTTTGTCCAATGAACGCACGCATCCCCACCAAAATCACACAAAATGCGAGCTGCAGCCGCAGGCTCGCTCGCCGTTTTGGCAACATGCCCGGTAACCCGCCTCGCGATCAGATGCGCATTCGTCCCAAGGTCCATTGTAAGGACTAGGCTGACTAGAGCATTCGCCAAAGGCCCGGAAACAAACACTTTACTTTGAAATCTTATTTTTGCCTGGTCCTGCCATCATCGTCATACCTCCAACCCAACACCCGTCGCACCCAAGCGGTTTGGAGACACACACGCGACATGGGATGCAGTTTTTTTTCCGCCATTTGGTTGTGCAAATTTCGAATTATCCTAGGCCAACGTGCCGGGAAAACACGCTCAAACGTTCGTTCCAAACATGGAGAATTTCATGCCTTTCGCGCTTTGATTTGTGCCAGGGAACCACGGCTTGCGGCCTACTTGGTGAAGTGAAGTATCTACGCCTGTCAATTTTTCCGATGTAAACTGGACGATGGGTTCCATCAAAGCAAACGGGCCAAAAAATTGCAACGTCAAAATCATCCCGCAAATGTTTTTGTTACTTCATTTTTTCGCAGTTGTCTGTGAAATGTTCGCTTGTTGGGTACGGTTCTTGTGATTCAGCCAAAAATGGCATCAAATCATTCATATACATGTTGACTCAAGTGGTAGTTTGGCCTCAAGACCTCACGGTTCATACCGATATGTATATATGTAAGTATATAAAAATATATATGGATACATATAGATATGTAGATATGTAGATATATATATATATATAGGGCGGCCAAAATGCCGTATACCAGTCAAGTCGTAGTTTGCTGATTTGTACCCATATGTAGAGTGCCCGGAAGGCCGTATACCACTCAAATGGTCTTTTGCTCTCAAAACCTCATAGTTTGTACTCATATGTAGCCTCCTCAAACCGTACCAGGTATATCAACCCGGACGCGATAATTATCGGAGGGCTACGGCACAAATGACAAGTGCAATTTCAAATGTAAAAAAATGTGAAGTGGCAAAACGCCGGACCGCAACCGGGCAGGATCAGACCTGAACTGGTCCCTACATCGATCAAATTTGGTTTCAAGCCCTAGGGGGTTGCAACAAAGGAGTGGTGTGGTTGGCTTCCCGGATTGCAAACCTTTTTGAAGGTTTTGCCGCAATGTGTGGCTGTTGGGTTCCCATGCTGCTAGGGGGCTGTAGCCTTCAAGGTTTGCAATCGAAACTCAAAAAAACGATGGTGAGCAAATTAGTTGGTGACAAATGCTGCTGTCTAGGCAATGAAGATCAATTCAACCCAACTGCTTTCAGACCGTTTGTTTCGTCACTGAGTCGACAAGAGCACCCACTGCTCTTGCTGACGCCGCAATGATTTGTATGCACAATCGAGCAGCCTGGTTTGGGCACAGGCGAACTAAAAGAACAAATCTACATGTCAGTTGTCAAAACGGCCTCCCAGTCCAGATTCAATCAAATTTTGGTTCGACGCAAGTGCACGCATGGAAGTTCAGTTGGTTCGGGGGGTATTTTGCCACACGTGCACAAAGGCGTCCCCATGGTAAATTTCTTTTGACCCACCGTCTTTGTTGGATTTATTCAACTGTTCAATGACCATGTACCACGAACATGGTATCAAACCAATTGTACAATGTTGCCGGAAAAAATTCGAACAACACAAATGACTGACTTTCGACCCATGGCCAACGGAAGATTTTTGACGTAACATTTACTTGCATGATGTTGCAACCTGTTACGGCAGCCCTTGCGGACCATCAACCGAAAAAACTACACTGGTTTCGTGCGGGCCGTAGTGTACAAGAACATGTGTTCACTCTCAATTTCGATGTGGACAAAATTTTACGATCAAATCTTCCACTGCAAATACTTTGCCAGGAGGGATCAAAGGTTTTCGATCATGAAGTTGCACGGTTTGTAGCACGCTCTCTATTTTCAGGGTGCCTCAGATCATGTTAGAGAATTTGCGGACTTCAAATTTCAACCATCAACATGGCCAACTCCTGCCCGCCATGCGCTGCTAGAGTCTTCCTTCGACAACGAATATATCCAGTTTTGTTTCAAAGTGTTCTTTGTGGTAAAGTTTGATTTTGTTTTGAGTTTTCCGGGTGACTTGATGGGACCATGGTCACTAGGTGACTCGGACGAGCGAAGGAAAATTGGACGCGTTCTTTGAATGTTTGCAGGACATTGGTATTCTTCTAGATGCCTCCCAAACAAAAGTGCTGAGTAGTGAGGTTCGACCACCTTCGTTTCTGACAACTCGAGCCGGTGAGCGCATACAAGTTCCAAGGTCTTGCGCATGTTGTCACAAACATGTTCACAAACATGTTCAAAAATTGTTGTCACCAACATGTTCAAAAAATAGGTGGCCCACCTTAAGTGCCATTTGCGAGCTGCAGCACAGTTTTTTTGGAAACCTTGAGAACTTATGTTTTCACAAGGTGTCAATAAGCACAAAGTGTCAATTTGCAAGAGTTCTCGTTGCTTCCATGCCTTAGTAACCCTGGGTGCCTGTTTTGCAACAGGGCGCCGAGTACGCTCATGAGCTCGTTTGTTGAATCAGCGGGTGGTGTGGATTGGAATTTTCCATGGCAAGACCGTTCTCATTTGTGAGACCAAGGTGCTGTGTGATCATGCAGTTCAATTTGGTGTTCCTTACTGCGCTGGTCAACTTTCTGTTTGGTTGCTTGTGGCGAGACTCCTATGCAGTCGCTGGGCACGCCATGGTCTTGCTTTGGCACTGGTCGGGTCTCGAATTGGCTGATCCAGTCTTGTTTCGCAGTCACAGGTTTAACGTCCCATGCAAGTTCCCAAATTTTGTTCAAATTCGACAATATATCTTGTTCAGGTTTGATCATTTCAATTTCCAACACTGTTGTCCATGCATGGTTTGCAACGGCAAGACCGCATGCGGCCTCTCTCATGAGTTTTTGCTGTTCTGGGTTGTTGTAGGTCGTACTTTTCTGGGGTTTTACGGGTCAAACGATGTGGTTGGCATGCAGATCCTCCTTCTACGGTGACCACATGGGGAGAGAGAAATGCTTTGCGAAAAATGTTGGCTCCCTGTACTTGAATTGATTTACGAAGTTCTTCTGGACAACTTTTCATGCAACCACTGGCTGGTGCTGCCATTTTTTTTGTGGCTGTTACAATCTCTTGAGAGGCAGAGTGTTCCTCACTTGTGAATCGGCGGCAACGCATGATATGTACACTGCGGCTTAGCCATTTCTGGATGCTGAAAATCGCTGTCTGGTCCAAGGTTTGGATGTTAAAGCATGTTAAAGCAACAGCTCCACAAAGACAGAGAAGGAGAAAGACTCTCTTAGGTTTTGTGGGGAAAAGATTTGTTTTTGCAGACAAAATGTTTGTTTTTTTGGGGAAAAGGTTTGTTTTGGATGAATCGCTGCATTTTTGGGAGCCTTTATTCTATCTGCAACTGCTAGGCACCGAAGAAATGCAAGAAATACAACAATCCTGGGGAGAAAGACTTTGTTTGGCGAGGTTCCACTCGCTGCTAGCTCTAGGAGCTGCTTGGCTGGTTAGGGTCGCAAGCCCCACAATGTGTGTGTGTGTGTGTGTGTGGGTTGTAGGTCAGCCAGTGTTGCAGGACCAGCGAGAGCTGAAGGATAGCGGGGTAGGGAGAACAGATGGAACTGAACATCGATCCGCTTTCAAACAAATCGTTGAACTGCCGATCTTTCAAGTGCCACTCTCGTTCCCAAGGGCATTTTTCCCAACTCTTTGCAAACGCTTTGGCAAAGTCGAGGGATGCCACCAGCGCCAGCACAGTGGATGCGAAGTGTGCGCCCCTGGTGGCTCTTTGCCCTGTGAAACTTGTGAGGACTAAGAACTCTAAGTGCTGTGAGCGCTCTGCATTATTTCGTCAAGTGAGCGGCATGGGTTTGGCATCAAAGGAAAGAACTTTCTTCTACCGTTCAAGTTTGACACTAGCGATGTGGATTGCATCATGACACATCAAACCATGTCAGCTCTGCACATCTCTCACTTTCTTGGTGGGCCAGTGTACCTTCGCAGACGCAAAGTCTGGCAACGGGACAGTTGTTCATGGCATCTGGCGCACTTGATGAGCCGCAGCTTTAAATCAGCTGCTTGGACCTGCGTTTCACTCCGTTTCGTTGGAGCCGAGAATTCACTGAATTGGTTTCGAAGGTTTGTGCGATTGCAAAGGAAAAACGATCAAATGCTTCGTGTCTTTTCTCTCTGCATTTGTAAAGACTTGCAATGCTCATCACTCACAGAGAAAAACCAGGACTAACGAAGAGATCTTTCAGAGATCCCAAATCTGAGGCAATGGCAAAGGGATCATCTTTGATTTCGGGGCTGAAAAGATCCAACTGAAGTTGTCTCTTGCCAGCTTCTGTAAATGGGTACCTCAAGGAATCACAGCGCAGCTTGGAGCTATCGAATCCGCTGCAAAAGGTTTAGGGATGGTGTTCCTCACTTGAGGTGTGCTGGGGAAAGATCTCAGAACTCTTAAGAAACTTAAGAACTCTAGATCATCGAACTCTTAGAATCTTTACAAAAAGTCAATCATCTCAAGTCCTGCACTTGCCGGGCACTCTGCAGCCAAGACTTCCCGGTCAGGATGTGAGGACTCTCCAGAATGCCACCGAGCAATCATCTCTTCACACCTCAACACTGCATCTTCCCATCTTCGTGAAACACCGTCTTGATCAAAAACTGCGAGCCTTCTATGGCTGTAGCTCACATTGCTCATCACTGACCAACTCTATTGTTCACCATTTGGCGGACATAATCAAGAGCTGAGTAACGAAATTATTTGTTTGCTTGTACAGTAAGCCACTGGAAGTCCTATGCCCTTGGTGTGTATGGGGCTGCGAAATGAGTGATGTACCCCAAGAAAATGTTGATTCCCTCCCAAAAGATGTCATGTTTGACATGGTTGGAAAGCAATTGCCACCATTTGTGGACGGATCTACTTGGTGTTTTACATCAATGTACGCAATATCAAGTGAAAGAACAATGCTCAAAATGCTCAAAGAACAGGCTTTGCAATTCATGTGGCATCTGCACTCAGATTCTTCACGGCTTCGTCTCAGGGGCAAACGTCTGCTGACAATCGTCATAGAAGGACTTCTCCTCATCCTTTGGCAGTCGATGTTCTTCAGGAAGTCCCTGAAGTTTGCCAACTGAAAATCTGGTGATTCTCAATGATTCTCAGACGGAAAATCCAAACACACTGGTAACACAATGAGAAGAGAAGACTGGTAACACAAGATCCGGTAACTGCAACTGCACAACACGAAGAAAACAGCTTCCTTTCCTCACGAGACTTAGGGCCTCCCAGGCTCTCGACATGTTCTCCAAGGTTGTGGCAAACTGCTCTGCAGTGATCGGCATCCTCCAAGTGAGCCGCACTTGTCGTCCCATGTGGATTGGACTGCGTGTGCTTCTGCTAAAGCCGGAGTCTACTGATGTCTACTGATGTCTACTGATGTCTACTGAACATGGTTGACGTCAACTCATGATCTACGCAGGGTTGCTCATAGACATGCGTTTTTGAAAGGTAGAGCCGGCACTGGACCCACGGCAACCCAAGCTGATGTCATGACGGAGCCAAACACACCAACCATGGGGCAACACATGTCCCAAGAACATGGTACAAGAGATTCTCTATGCCTAGACCAGATACAGGTGCACCAGAGTCCTCCAAAACACAAGTTCAAAAGCCAGTATACTTTGTGTCTTTTCAACAATTTATTTTCTTTTTTCTGACTTCTAAACCAGATGCGGTGAGAAGTCGCTTTGCGGGGAGAATACAACATTTCGGCTCAAGCAGTGATTTGTCGCCACAGGGTGCTTGTTTCCATGGTGCAAATGTTGTTTTGAGCTCTGTTGAGGTCGCACCGGGTGCAACAGAGCCGTGCTACATGACACTAAGATGCCAGAATGTTATGATGATGGGATTTTATCCATCTGCATCACCTTTTACAAGAGATAGGACTGATTCTCGCACATGGAGGTTTCAACAAGAAAAACGAGTCCGGATTCACGATTTCTAATGAAACTATTGACTTGGAACAGGACCCAAAGCAATGAACACAATCAACCTTGGGGCTTACCAGTGGACTTTTCACTCTTGCCATCACTTTTTTGGCAGTTCAATCTTTTTTGACAGGGAGTTATCACTGGCGGGGCACCGGTTTATCCATCCCTCACCCACCCCAGTGCACAACTTCTTTGAAAATTCAGAAAGACACTAATGGTTTCACCGTTGGGGTCCTGTTCACACACCCACCCAAGCATAGTATTTTCATCTCACGTGTAGCTTGTAAAACCTTTGTTTGAAAAGACCCAAAGTAGTTACTTGGAAAACGAGCCAACATGATGATAGCTTCCTTCATGTTTCTCTGGTTGTGTCCATGATCTTTGGTAGCACAACCAAGCCAGCCATAAACACTTCCACTTAGAAAGCATGAAATCTGTTGGCCACATGATTTTGATTGAAGCCACAAGGATTGAATGTATGGATTCTGAATGGAGTGTCTTATCCTGCTTGAGTGTACTTGCTTTTGGCGTTGTTTCCCTACGTCCCCAAATTCCAACTGTCCCGGTCCACCTGAAGGAAGGAAAGCAAAAAGTGCGAAGGAAATGTGCACTTTTTGGACCTTCACTTTGAGCCAATGGCTGAGGTCTACTTCAAACTGACCCTCACCTGACAAGGATCTCAAGGTGCTTCACTGAAAAACGTAGTGCAAACCCGTGAGGAGCAACTGAAGGTGGGTTTTTGCTTCGGCCAGGTAAGTCTTGACACCAGAGGAGCACAAGCTTACTGCATAGTTGCAGCACGGTGCACATGATAATCCACTAGAACTCAAAATGGATTCAAGAGATTCAGGGCTCACCAGAATCAATCTGGAAGATGCGGCTGTCAGCAGAGGTCGCAACAGGAAGTCTTTTTGACGTTGGAAGTTCGTTGTTGTCCAAGTCTAGGCTTCAGCAGGTTCGGCCGGAGCTTCAACCTCAAGGACACGAGGAGACCCACGAGTAGAGGATGTGTTTCGACTTTGGCTCAGAACTGAAAGCAATGTGTTTACACCGTTCAAATGAAAGAGATCAAAGGAGATGTAAACAAAATGTGTTTGCAATGTGTAAGTATTTTTCCCTCTGCGCCTCTTCTGCATCCTCAAGAGGCGGACCCTGCGCCATGATGTCTCTGCAGAGAAAAAGGCCGTGGAAAAGAATATGTCCGTAGAACGAATCAAAAACAGTGAGCACAACGGAACTACAAGCCATTGTGCCCCGGTGTCCAACAGAAAGTCATCGAAGTCTAAACTTCCCAAAAATCTGCGAAATTTGTGGAGTGCTTCGACTACATGCATGCTAAGCTTTGCCACACTCAGCACCGAAACTTCCTCACCTCGCCCCAGGGGGCTGGCAGATTTGTAACTCCTGGGCCGTATCTCTCCATGATGGACTTGGGCTTGGGTACCTGGGCAGTGTCAGTGCCTATCCCACCATCCAAACGTCCCAAGGTCCCAAGCCACGATCCCAAGCCATGGTGCATACATCTACAAACCATCAAAACCATCAACCTCAGAAAACCTTCAGCCGCATAGAGTGACACCAAGAAATGACATGTCTCAAATCTCACATGCTCTTCGCTATGCCCGTTGGAAATGGGTTCAGAGGGCAGGAGTATTCCTGGCCAAATTCCTACTTCACATTGGATCAAACCATCTGCGTAGCCCCTGTGATCTTAGCCAAGAGGCTGCTGTGGCAAGCCACTCTTCATAGCCTTCCACTTTGATTCCGGAGGCCACTGCAGTGCCATGAACAATTTTCATGGCACGGGTCACATCCTCAGAGCACGGGCACTTCGTTGAAGCCGAGAAGAGAAGTCCGAGGACTTAGTCCTTCTTTCAGTGCGAATGACGCGTGGTTTTTTGCTGCGACACTTTGCGTCCAAGCATCATCGCAGTTCAGGTCTGCCAGTTTGATCTTGGCGATCTCTTCCAGTTTCTCTATGCCGATGCTACCGATAATGTCGATGCCTGGGAACACAACGAAGACATGGCCGTGGTCACCTCATTGTCACGTCAGTGCCATGTCATGGTCACCGTGTCATTGTGACTGTGGAACTGGTGGCCGCGCCTGCTTTGCCAGAGCCCTTTGCTGCACCAACCGCCTGCAGCTGACCCATCCCGACAGCCACACTCGGCCAGACTCAGCCCGATCCAATCAATCCAATCAATCTAATCAACTTCAATCATAAAAAACAACCATCAAAAGAAATGCATACTTAACTAGAATTCAAAAAAAGACTTAACTCGAAAACTTTCAAACTCCTGTCTCTGAAGAAAAGACAACTCATCTCTCCTTGTGTAAAAGTGTCGCAGTCAATGGAGTCTTCAGCTCGATCTTAAAGCTCTTATCGCTCATCACCTCACAACTGAGCCAAGCCAAGCGCGACCAATTGCAGCCAAGCGCAGCCAAGCGCAGCCAAGTGCAGCCACCAACACTGCGACATGAACGATGCATCCAAGCGACATGAACGATGCAAGGGCAGGCCTCACCAACCTCGAAGAATGATGTTGCGAAATGACGCGAAACAAACGAATCATCTTTGACAACAAGAACGGCCAAGACTTGCCCTGTTTTGGCCGTTTCATTCTTTGGCCTTGTCCGCTGTCAAGGCATTGTATTCCTGCCAACGAAAAGGCTCTTGCAATCCTTTTCCCCAACTGGCTAGATCAAGGATTTCCTTTGTTCATTATCCATCTTACTGATTTCCTCAGAAAAAGTTTCCCCCATGTCTGATCAAAAATCGCTACATCGATGCTACATCAACTCGGGCACCTTCCAAGGTCTAGAGCTGCCTTCCAGTGGCAGGTGCCGTGGGTGCGGTGCCGTGTCCTTCACGAAGAAGGCGATGTTCAGACCAAAGGCACCGATGGCAGGACCCACCGGTGGAGCTGGGGTGGCCTTGGATCCACAGACGACAGCCGCACGGTGCAGCACGGTGCAGTGCGCTGGGTCTGGTGCTTTTCCACCAATGATCTTGGACAACTTCACCTGACACAGGAGAGGCGAAAATCAAAATCACTTGGCAGCAGGTGAAAACTTCCATTCACAGCCAATGAACGATCAATCACGAGGCAAGAGAGGAAATACCGCATATTTCAACATAGTTTTCCACTAAGATTGACATACCTAAGCATCCCTGAAAGTATCTTACCTTATCTAAACATATCTAAACATATCTAAACATGTTTTCCACATCTTTCAAGTTGTGTTTCTGCTAAGCTCCGCACCTGCGCTACCTCAGTCACAGCTCGCACAGCAGTGCCGAGGCGTTGTCGCCGTCGGGCAGCCACCTGACCAAACAGTTGAAGCACAATATCTATTCTATTACTTGTTCTATATACTATAAATATATATATATATATATATTTACTACTGTTATCGGACTGTTTATATACTACTACTATCAACTACTATTTTTATTCGTACACTCTAATGATAATTCAAAACAATGAACAATGAAACTGGTAGAAGCTTCTGAGGTTGAAACCACTCCCAGAGTTGCTAAAGCCATGCCACCGAATGTAGCATTCACACGAGTGCCTCACAATCACTGGAGCAGGGCGCAAGGACTTAGCAAAGACAGGTGCTCAGAAGATGGCTGCGAGTATAGAGAGAATGATAATCGAGAGCATCATGTGTTACAGGACTTCCAAATAACTTTCAGCAAAATATTGAGGAGACAAATTCATCGAGCTCCCATCTCACCCATCCGTGGACTTCGACGAAGGCTGTGGCTCAAGCCTTGCATTGATTCTCTGGAAGCGGAAGCTCCATGTAGCGGAATGCCTCACATGACGAGTTTCGCACGAAGTGCGATGTGTTCAGAGTCACCAAAACACATCAAACATTGAACACATCGCAGCACTTAAAGTGAAGTCGGCTGAGCCTGCCCCCCGCAAAACCGGCTTGGCCGCCAAGAAATTCAGTTGCCTGAGCTGCGCCGTTGCTAAGACGGTCACGCCAGGTTCATAGCTTGGCCTGGTCGAAGCGCCACCTGCTACGACTCGCTTCCCCTGAGGTCAGGACGGGGCGGCATAGCCCAGGGCTACCTCGGTGCACAATGAAACAGGATCGAAGTCACCAAATGTCGTGGTGTCACCAGGTCCAGGTGTCCAGGTGAGAAAGCAACCCAGTTTGTCCACCATCCAAATAATTTTGAGGTCAGAGCCACCGCTAGCACGAGCCACAACATCCTGCGCTTGCTCGAGCCGCAAGTGCTGCCCGATCAACCTTGAATGGACTGCTTGGGTACTCGCTGAATCTCCAACGTACGCTCTCGCCACTTGTGGGGAGAAGAGTGCCAAAGTGCGATTCAACGTACAAAGAACAAACATCAAAAGATGCTCGTTGGAGGTTCTTACCTTCTTCAGTGTGACCACCGCTTTCATACACACGATGTCGCGATGCGTATTTATTCCGTCCTGGATCAAACCATCCAATGCCAAAAAAACAAACTGCATATGGACTACAAAATATGATGTACATCGGCTGTTGCCTCCGATTTGCGCACCTTCCTTCATGGTTTTCCAACGGGGTGCAGGTCTAGTTAGGATTGGCAAATCTTCGTGTGCTGAAGACATTGGTTCAGAAATGCTTGCGGAAAACCTCGTGCATCATCTGCATAATAACTACGAATTGCGAATCTTGCGGTGACATCCATACGTGTCACAAGCAGGTACTCTGTGATGATGTTTCAACATCAAAAGGTTTCCACATCATCATGCAGCGCCAATCACCAACTCTTTGAGTCATTACTCACCTTCAGTTTGGTGATCGGGACCACTTTGGTCAGAATCACTTTACTTTGGTCATAAATGGAATCGCAAACCTAAAAGAGTAATCGGACCAGACAAACCCATGCCAAAGTCTTCCAACAGTATCCATACTGGGATAGGGAATTTGACGAGTTAGAATTGGAGGGAAAATGAGGGAACAAAGCGATCAGAAAACAAACAAATGAAAGAAAAAGCAGACATAAAAGCACCATTAGCAAGAAACGCCACGAGGAGAAAGTGCGGACTTTTTGAAGATCATTGCTGGGATCAATGAACTGACAAACGTTCGAAACAAAGTTGCTTATATGTTTTTACCCAATTGCAATCATGACAAACACCCCTGCAACAAAACGCCCAAAAATACAAACCTACACAGGAAACCAAAAAAAAATGCCCAAAAATCCGTTTGATGCGTATGACCCTTCCAAAATGGAAGGGGCATTGTGCATTTTTTGGTAGCTAAAATTACCCAACAAGTCTCCCAGAAAAAAACGTGAACTGTTTCAAAGCAATGCTGGTGAGAAGTTTGAATTAATTGCGAAAACCACTCCAATGACGGTGTAGAATGAAATACAATTTTGTTTGCTGCTAATACGAGAATCGTGACATATGACATATTGCGAAGCAAATCCCGCTCTCTTTTGATCCTCAAAGGGCCTGGTATGTATGCATCCATTCGTGCATGACTCGTGAGACTCACTTGGTACACTTCTCATGATTTGTGCATGGGAATGTCACTGAATCACAGGTGTGAGTGCTGATGCAATTCCTACGCACTCCTCCTTGGAATGGTGTAGCCTTTAGCTCACCCTTCCACTTTTCCACAGAATTGCGCGGCTCACGGTGCTGCAGCAGAAGAGGCATTATGGTCACCCGGAGTTGCCTCCATTCCGGGATTTGGAGTGGCCTGGGGATTCGCGTACGCAGCCCAAGCTATGTTCCTGAAGTTGGCTGAGTAGAGCTCATACAGCCTGGCCTGCTCGATGTTGTTCTGGTCTCGAGCTCGAAGGGCTAGGCTCTCGAACTTCTGGGCTGTGTTCAGGATGAAGATCTGCACTTTCTGGTAGAACTCGTCTGTCTGAAGCTCAGCCGCATCCTGGAAGTCTTCTCGTTGAAGTGCTGCATCCAGCTGGCTCCTCAAGTCAATCATGACCGTCTGGAGCCTTCCAGTCCTCGAAGAGACTGGATCCAGCTGTCGGTCATCCTCCACTGGTGGATCATCTGGTTCACCATCGAATCATCAGGGTCGTCCTCAGGCCCGGACTCTTCTCCTCCTTCTCCCGGGGAAGGAGCTGCACCTGAAGCTGCCGGTGGTACATCTGTCTCCTCGGCACTGCGATTCCTCAGGTTGAAGAGGACCAAATTGGCCCTTTCCTGGGCGGCCATACTCCTCCTGTCCTCTGCATCCAAAGACAGGTGCCTCACGAAGCCTCCAATCTCGACCAACCCAAACTTGATGCACTCAGCATAGCCTCCTTGCATCACATCCTGCCTCTGGCACTCCTCAACGTTGGTCTCGAGGGCCTCGATCCTCTCAGCAAGGGCTCCCATCCTGTCCTGCTCCTTGGACCATGCAACCTCGGTGTGGGCAACATGGAACTCGTAGTTCTCCATGCGGTCCCCAAGGAGCTTCCACATCTTCCTCAGGACGAAACCTAAAATGATCCATGGCAAAATCAAAAGGATCAACCATAGCCACCAGTAGCGCCAACCTTGGGGTTCCACTGCTGAGCATTGACCAGCAGCATCGGCACCATCCGCACCAACTGGCCCAAGGCCCATCAGAACGCTCATCCTCGCAATCAGCTTGGCCGCTTCAAGGATTTTCTTGCTTGCTGTCCCCTTGGCCTTCACTTCCGCTGCATCTTCAGCACCATAGGGTTCACCCAAAGGAACCATTGCAACTCCCATTTCGTGCAAAAGGAACTTCACCCGCTGCTTCTGCAAACTCTTGGTTCCAATGTCAGCCAAGTTGTAAAGAGTCGGAACTTGGCTCAGCTTCACCTCATCATGGCGCACCTTCTCCTGAATCCAGAGCAGCTTACCACTCAGGTGTCTCACCTTGCCTGCGCCCTGGCGACATGCCAGCTGCCTCGCTGAAGACGAATCTGTCAGTTGGTAGTGCTCCACGGGGTGGCCCACGATGAAGCTAAGGCATCGGCATATAAAGATGCCATCGCACATGCAGGAAACCAGAGAACGCAATTCCGATTCGCAGCTGGTGAGTGAAATGACTTTCTGGGTCCTGGAAGAACTGTATGCGAAACAGCCCATCACCATATGCACTGCTCCCGAAGTACTCCTTCTGCGACTCTTGTTCGAAGACCAATCCGCGTCACTGAAGCTTTCAACGATGTACTGGTTCTCATTCCCTTGGATCCAGTGGCCTGATCCATCTTCAGGGTAGTAGAGCTTGATGCCAAGGTCTCCTGTGGTTTTCAAATACCCCGCAAATTTTCGGAGGCGATTCACCGAGGTCAAAGTTGGCTTCGACATTGAGCTTGCCAGCTCCTTCACTCCAAAGGTCAGGTCTGGCCTATCCCTGGCCAAATAAAGCAACTGTCCAATCACTGACCTGAAGGCTTTGCCATCTTTCCAGCTGAGCTCCTGGGACTTGTCCTCCAGCTGGATGTTGGAGTCGGTGGGCACGAACTGTGCCCTAGCTGGTCCAAACTTCGCCTCGAAGGATTCAATGATCTTCTGCACAGGAGTTCCTGGGATCAGGAGCAGTCCATCTTCACACTGAACCATAGATCGCTTGAGAAAACTGATCTTTGACCCAGGTTCATCCAACACCGCATAGCTCACTGAGAACTTGGCCTTCAACTTCGGGAGGAAAATGTCGTTCCAGCATGCCATCTTGCCCATAAAGAGAACATCATCCACATGAATCATGATGACACACTCATCTGCCCTTCTCCCAAGGCATGGCTGTTCAGCACAAAACGTGAACTTCAACTCATCCTCCAGGAAGCTTCGAAGAAACCAAAACCAATCACGGGCACCTTTCCTCTGGCCTGGCAAGTTCTTCTGGAGGATATAGGAGTCGCCAAAGAGATCCACTTTCACAAGTGAATTCTGAGGTACCTGCCAAAAGGCGTCCTTGATGTCAAGGCTTGCAAGCACCACATCATAGCCAGGTGCTTCAGCTGAGCGACGCTTCTGGTCCAGGTAGGCAATCTGGAGGAGGTTCGCTGTATGTGTCCCTGTAGCTGGCGAAAAGGTGTCAGCGCGCTTGTCAACAGCGAACTCACGAGCTACAAAACGTGACCTCCTGAGCCAACGCTTCCTTGGCTCTGGGTTTCCATCTTTGCCCTCATCCTGAACTTCATAATTCTTCAGCCTCCAATCATACACGAAGCGTGTAGTCAAGCTTCCACTGAAAAGCTGGCTCCCATCATCCAGCTTAAGCACTCCCATGTCCAGGAGACGGGCGATCTCCACCTTGTCAGCCAACCTGTCCACATAGTCCTCAGGATCTGGGGGCGGCTTGTCTCCATCCTGGTCACGCCAAAGTTCCTCTGGAATAGCGTTGCCAGCTTTGAAGTGGATGTCGTCCTCTCCTTCCCATAGGTCATGCTCACAGTCTATCGTCTCCTCATTGAATTCAGTGTCATAGTCATCGATGGTGTAGTAGCTTTCATCACCGAAGGAAACTCTCCTCACTGAAGCTTCTTGGTTCTCTTTCAATCTCGAAAGTCTGGCCTTCTTCGAGTCCTCAGTCTTGGCTTTCTTCGATGAGCTCTCATCCTCATCCTGCTTCTCTTCATGACTTCTGGTCTCATGCGGTTGTCGAGGGCTGCTTGGTTCTTCGAAAGCCACCTGCTTGAAGATCACATCAGGTGTTGTGGGTTGAAGAAGTTCCAGGTCCTCCTGAAAAGCTTGCAACTCCTCCTGGATTTGGAGCATCCTCTTGGCTCACCTCCTTCAGTTGCTCAGTCTCTGCAGCCTGCTGCTTCAGGAACATAGGGTCGGAAGCTGCCATCTCACTCGCTTCCTTGGCCTCCATCTCCTCTTCACAGGCTTTGGCTCTGACCGCAGCAGCATCTTCGTCATAGAACCGGCTGGGATCCACTCTGCTGATAGGTGGCACTGAACTCACTGGGATCGGCTCCAGGGCATTCTTTGTAGGAATGATGCGTCCACCCATTCCAGGCTTGTAGTTCCACGAGTGGGCCCGAAACTCCGTGTAGAATCCAAGGTGGGACTTCCAGTCTTGGCTTGCTCGTCGAACACTCCTGGTCAAGAAAAGTCCTGTTCCATCAAACAAGATGTAGGAGTCTTGTTGGTCCGACTTCCCAATCATGATGCATCTCTTCCACTTTGAATTGCCCTTCACTGTAGACCTGGTATACCCAAACACGGGCTCTCCGAATTCGCATATGGTTCCATGAAAGGTCTTCCCAGTGGTCAACTCAAAGGCCGTGTGTCCTCTAGTGGGAGAGTACCGGTTCAACAACCAGGCTGCGTGTCTGAAGGCCCATGACCATAGAGGATGTTCCGTGGAGAACTCCAAACCCAAGTTCGTCTGTAGGTTGTCCATCAAAGTGCAGCCCAATCCTCTCACACGCCCAATGGCATTCTCAACCGAAGCATTGCCATGTTCATAGGCTGTTGGTGTGTTGGAGGTTGTTGGTAGCCCCATGGCTTGTCTTGCATGGACTGCCATCTTCTGAAGTTGTTTGATGGTTGGCTCATTGTCACACATGAAGCACACCTCCGAATGACCAAGTCGTTGAGTAAAGCAAAGAAGCTCCCGAAGCATGAGGTCATACTGGTTCTTGGTCTTCAAGGGGATGCATCCGATCATTCCTGTGTGACTGTCCACCATCACCAAAGCCAGCACTGAGCTAACATCTCGTGCATCACCACCTTCTGGGACCACCTTGGTGAAGCAATAGTCGAAGGAAATGCAAGCAATTCCAATACCTCGTGCTTGGTCATCTCTCCGATGAGCATCAGGTCGAGCTCTATGCTTGATACACCAGGAGCACCAGGCAGCGTACGGGGTATGAGTCAACCGGCGCTTTGCTTGCTCCTTCTCGCTTGGTGGTTGAGCCAACTTGGAGGAACGTGCAACCCGTTGAAGTTCCTCTTCAGCATACCGAGCTGCAGCTGTCATCGTCTCCAACTCCAACTTCTTGCGGTGGTCCACCAGCCTTTGGAAACACTTGGTCTTGGAACCTGAAGTGGAGATGTTGTAGAAGCTGCATGCTGCCCTCAAAGTCGCAAGGGTGCTGGTTCTCTCCAGTTCCACTCCATTCACCACAATCTTTTCATTGTTGGGTGCTCCAACCACAGCATAGGCCACAATGTCTTGACCCACAACCTCTGGTGGCTCTTCTCCTGGGATCTCTTCACCTTGGCTGTCATCATCTGCTGGAGGCTCCTCAATGGCGTCATCAGGAAGCTCATGGTCATCCAAACTGAAACCCATGAGTTCAGGAGCTTTCTCACGGCTCGTGATGATAGTCACCACATTCCTGAAGCCATGAAGTTCATGAAATCCAGCACTGAGATCCAGGAGGTCTCGAAGTGGTTCACAAAGTTCCAACACCAACCACTTGTTGCGCTCCTTCACCAGAGTAGTACGGTACTTGTGTCCAGAGATGTCAGGCTTGAACACAGTGGGATCCTGATAGCAATCAGCATAGCGTCGACCAACTCCACATCCTTCATCATCCAGGTCCCATCCAACACGTCCTTCTTCCAGGTCAGGCATCAAAGTTGCAGTTATAGCCCTGACCATCACGGGGCGCACTTCCTCAGGTGGGGCACTGATCACTCGAACCCATCCTCGAACTGCCATACTCCTGTTCTGCATCCCAATGGGAATGCGAACTCCTCCTTCATCATGAACGAGAGCATGGCTCTGAACTCCCCAACCTGACTCCATCAATTTGCCAAAGCATAAGATGGGTTGGTGCACTGCAGGGCTGAGAGCTACACACTCACGAAGAACAACCACACGTCCACTGGAGTCTCGAAGATGGACTTCAATGTCCTGCATGCCTGTTACTGGAATGGCTCGTCCTTGTGCATCTTGAAGGCGAGTCACAGGTTCATGGGAAGGTGCTCCAACATGTCCAAAGCTTTCAGGGAAAACTGCTGAGTCCGCTCCTGAGTCGAGCAAAATGGTTTGGACATCATCACCAGGCACCTCCTCGATCATCACCCTGACATGGTCAGTCGTCATGGCTTCTTCATCATGATCGCCAATGAAAAACTTCATCACTCGAACTGAGGATCCTGACCAGGTAGGGCTAGCACTTGCATCTCGACCTCGTAGGTCAAACACCAGGCTTCCTTGATCATCGTCATGTCCACCTGATTCTTGAATTCGTGAAACTCGATACGTGGTGGCTTGTTGGGCTCCACTTCCTTGAGCAGCTTGTTGTGATTGCTGAAGCTGCGAGACGCTGCTGACATTGGTGAAGCTCGCTCCTGTAGTCGATGTTCCAGGACTTCCTTGGCTCATCTGACCATGGAAACTTTCAGGGCTCTGAACATTGCGGATGTTCTGCCAGCAGTCTCGGGCATAGTGTCCAAATCCACCGCATCGATGGCACTGCTTGTTCATCATGTCAGTGCCCTTGCCTTTGCCCTTGGATCGATCATCCTTTCCTTTGGCTCCTTTCTCACCTTTCTTTCCTTTGCCTCCCTTGGAATCCTTTCCTTTCGACTTCCCTTTCTCCTTTCCTTTCCAGGGTTGGCCTTTTGCATCACCACCCTTTCCTTTTCCTGGTTTTCCTCCCTTCTTTCCTCCGTAGTTCCACCATGCGCCTTTGATCCTGTCAACTTCCATAGGACCGCCGGTGTCATCTGCTCCAACCAATCCAGACCATCGATGTTGAGCTCGATCCCAACGAAGAACTTGCTCTCGAAGGTCTTCATACTTGGAGGAATCCTGCACTGCCATGTTGAGGTGTGTCTTCAGCTGGCCACCCACAACTCGCAAAAGGATGGCTGACTTCAACTCCTCCTGAAGCTTGCTTCCGGCTCTCCTAGCTTCCTCATAGACATCCTCCAGCTTGAGCAGTTGGGGTTGAATCGGAAACCTCATATCGAAGTTGGGCCATGCAGTCGCTGCTGAGAGTAGCGCCAGTCCTCTTGAACTCGAGTTGGGTCGAAGAGCCAACACTAACTGTCGAAGTGCCTCGAAGCCATCATTCTTGGAGACACTCTTCACCATCGTCAAGGCGCGATTCCTGACCAAACTGGCCAGAAGCCCATAGAGCTTGGAGCTCCTCTGCTGACTGCTGAGTGGCTGTAGTTGCAATGGCCATGTCCAATGGCTTCGTAGGGTCATCGAACAAAGGAGTCAGCTCTCTCTCAAAGCCCTCATCGATCGCCTGAAGATACTGGCAAAGCTGCCAGCTCCAGTCCCTAAAGGCCTTGATCTCTGCCTCCGTGGTCGCATGCTCGAAGAGGGGTGGCTTGCTCAGCAACTTGGACCAATCTACCTTGGCCTGTCCACCACCTGAAGCACTCGCAGCACCAGCAGCTGTAGCACTTGCCTGAGCAGCCTGAGCTGCCTTCGCTGCAGCAGTCGTTGCCACCTGTAGCAATGCAGTCTGAATGATGCTCGGATCCAATTGCGCCATGATGAAGTCCACTCCAGAATCCAACCAGCGACTGAAACACCGGGTACAGCCCCAGAAATTGAAATCCGTTAGGAAGGGATGTTACCCACCAGAAAATCCGCGAAAGCCAGTGCAATGTATCGAAAACCACCACACCAGGTATCCAGGGAGCAAGGTTAGGAAAATCCGGTCACCCAGCCAAAAATCCAGTTGCAGCACCAATCCAGCCCAATGCCAGAAAAATTAGCCCCTGTCCAGAAACTTTCCCAGAAATCCAGAAAATTGCCAGGGTTCCAATCCAGCAAGGTCCAGGTGCCCAAACACCGAAGGATATGGCTAAGCGCGCCAGGTGAGAATGCGTGAGCTCTTTGGCTCCGCTACCATGCGAAGCAAATCCCGCTCTCTTTTGATCCTCAAAGGGCCTGGTATGTATGCATCCATTCGTGCATGACTCGTGAGACTCACTTGGTACACTTCTCATGATTTGTGCATGGGAATGTCACTGAATCACAGGTGTGAGTGCTGATGCAATTCCTACGCACATATTTTTTTGCTGCATGCATCCAATATCCATACAACAGGTCACAAGTCCACACTCAATCATATGGTTCAAACCACAAAAATAAACTAAAACCGAACAAAACAACCACAAAAAATAAGCATTGAAGAACATCTCAGCCACGTTCCAAGACTATCGAGCTCAAAAACTTTTTTACTCACACGTCGATGGTTGGGTTGAAGCATTTCATCAATTGCTATTTGCCCAACTAATTAAGGACGCTTTGAGCAAAAGTTGGGATAATGCATTTCATCATTCAACGATTTAGTTGGTTGCCACCATCGACGCAAGCTTATCCAGGGCAAAACACGAAACTAAAATGATGTGCGAATTTCCTGAACCATCAGCAGGAGTCCTAAAAACCCAATTCAATAAATTGCCTAACATGTGGCTGTCATCGCTGGAAGACTGACGAGTGACAAGACTGCAATAAATCAATCCATAAAACAAAGGAACCTAAAACATTTCAAACAAAAACTATCAGCTTCAATAGGGCCAAAGTCTGAGAGCAATTTGTTGCAACACAAAATTTGCACTTTGACAACCATCTGCGAATCAAATCCAAATCACCGTTCAAAAAGCCGACGCAAACCGTACAAAACCAAAACGTACCACACAAAAACGTACCATACAAAAACGTAACAAAACAAAATGTACCCAGCAAAAACGTACCAAACAAAAATGTACCGACCACGTTACGTAGGGGTGAACACGCAACAGCCCAGAATAATGTATTGTAATGTAGTACAAAATACGAGAAAGTACCACAAAGCACAACAAAGTACTACAACGCACTACACGATACCACAAAATACCACAAAGTACTACAACATACTAAACCGTACTACAACGTACTTCAAGGCAGGTATTTCAACGTGCTACAAGGCATTACAACGTATTATTGCCACGTACTACAACGTACTACAAGTATTAAAAGGCACTGCAACATACTACACCGTATCACAAAATTCTACAAAGTACTGCAAGATACTAGAACGTGTTGCAAAGTAGTACAAGGTATTACATCGTACCACAAAATACTATAACTTTCTACTTTGCAGCACCGGTATTACCCGCACAAGGCGGGGGCGGAATTTTCCAATTTTGTAGATACTGGTTTAAAAGGAAGACTTCTGCGCCTATAGAATGCAGCTCAACCACATCATGATCGCAAAATGACTGCCACAACGACATCAACAACACAACAGCACCACAAGAAAGTCACCAGGGCAACAAGATAAACAGCATTCAAAAAAAAAACACACAAACATACAACACAAAAATGTACCACACAAAACCTACCAAACAGAAACGAACCACGCAGACGTGCCGCACACAAATCTACCAGACAAAAACGTACCAAACAGAAACATACCAGACAAGACCGTACCACGCAAAAGCGTACCAAACAGAAACGTTGCACACAAAAAAAATATATATACAGAAACCGGCCCCACACACACACACACGTGCCACACAGAAACGTACCACACACAAACATACCACACAGAAACGTCCACACAAAAACGTATCACACAAAAACGTAACACACACACAAACGTTCCACAAAAGAACTTACCACACACAAACGAACCACACAGAAAACACCAAGCAAAAACGTTCGAAACAAAAACGCACCCAACAAGAGAATGTAAGAAACAAAAAGACACCAGCGCAAAATCGTATTACAATGAATTAAAAGGCACTGCAAGCACTACAATGTACTACAATGTATTTCAACGTATGACAATCTACTACAAATTACGGCAAGGCTCTGGAATCGGTCTCCGCAATGGCAGAGCTGTGATAGCACTTTTTTTTTCCAGGTAGCGCCTATTGCACACGAAATGCAGGTCACTATATGCCCAGAAAGACTGCAATAGAGATCAGAGGATCACCAATGAAAAAATAAGATGACCGTTTGAGAGCCAAGACCAAGAACAAAACAAACAAGAACACAACCAGCAAACCAGAACCAAAACAACCACAACAACCAGCCACCCACCAAACCAGAAAAAGGTCATCTTAGTTGTCATGCTATCTAACTTTGCTCTAGGTGAAACGTGTGAAACTCCGCACTCACGCATCTCAGAAGTCACTCAACCAGGCATCATCATCTTGAATCGTCACTTGCTAATCCCTCGCTTGGCATCAAGTGTCCAGTGTTGTGCATTGCCTGGCGACAACCTCTGGATGGCACTGCCAGTTGACTACGTATCCCACCGTTGCAGCTTCGTACAAAGAAAGGGAAGCATCCTGTAACATATCTGGCATAGCGACTGCGAAGATGTAAAAGCGGAAAGAAGAATCCGCACCAAACAAAAATTGGGGGGCCCCAGCCCCCCCCTAACCGAAAGAGCGAATCAACAATCGAAAGCCATGCACCAGGAGTGCATTCCAGGACGCTAGCGCCACCACCAATCTTTCAGGACTTGCAGAAATCCCATCCATAAGGTTCAAGGTCCCAAGAAGGTTCAGTAGCGCCATCCAAGGCCAGAGAAAACTGCGAAGCCACTTCATTGCGCAAATATCCCTGTAGGCAATATCTCTCAGCAATCATTTTTTTTCTGCGAGGGCGCCGCTTGTGCACTGGTGGCAGCGGTCACATGTAACAACTACAAGAAACTCTAAAGATCCCAATCAATGAGAGTGCATTAACTAGCCTACAGTGAGACCAAACAAAACTGTACAAAGTCGGCAAACGAAATCAGAGTGCGATCTAGAGCGTAACGCCAGCGACGATACGTCAAGTGGAAGCCAGAAAAACAAGTAGAATCGCAACGCAAAAACCTAAACCAGCCAAAGAATACATTGCTTCGAATGTGAATGTGGCCGCAAGCCAGCCTGAAGAGACACGCCTGCACAGTTAACCAACTCAAAAAGGTCGTCTTGCCAAAAGTACCTGCTCTTGATACGGTGTTCTAAGTTGCTGTCATGTAAAGAGCCATCCCTTGTAGTTGCCAGGAAGGGCAACAGAGGATCCCATACGCATAGATTTCAACAGCGAGAAAAAGAAAGGCCAAAGACCTGTCAAAGCTGGTGAGAGTAAGCAGTGCCGGGAGGCAGCGTCAAGCACCGTGCCAGAAGGACGAATGGCAAACGCAAAGCGAAAGCCAAACGTCCTTCAGGGCACAGAGCTCGTCAAGCTGCCGCCCAAAACAGAAAAGAAAGCTGCGTTGCCAAGGCAGACTGAAATTTATGATCGCAAGGAAATTCGCCTCCTTTTCGGAAGAAGTGACACTGGTATGGCATATTATTGCACACGACTTGCCGGCTGGAAAAGATTGTACTGCTAGGGTGTAATTGCTCTGAAGAGTCACAACGATGGCAGCGGCCTAGAACCGGGCGCCACCGGACGTAAGAATTCAATGTAAAAATCACGGAAAGTTCTGTGACAATTTGCCCTGAGATCCATTCCGAGACATGTTCGATCGCGTCAGCGATTAAGCTGATGCACAGCATCTCGTTGAGAACCTGTACACCAGTGAAAACCAGGCGGTCACAGCCCACTGCCCTGGGACGTCACAGGACGCCAATATCGCCAATGTAAATGCTACAGCAGGTAAAACGAGTATGAACTTAACCGCAGAAAGATAATTGACGTGGCAAGGGTAGACCAGATGGCGCAAGCACCCTTGCAAGCCAAAGCGCTAGTATCCCAAAAAGCCAGCGCCGTGAAAATACCGGTGAAAATGCCAAACCATCATCATGCGCATGTCAGAAGGTGGCAGACTGCCAGGCAAACAGCACCGCAACGCCATGTGCGCCCGTAGCCCGAAGGGCTAAGTAGATGGCAACGGAAATGGCTGCGGAGAGAGGAAGAATGAGAAGAGAGAGAGAGCCGCGACCAACCGCTCACAAGCCGAAGGCTGTTGAACGGAGGGAAGCAGTAGGAGCAGAAATGGAGAGAGGGGGTAAGGAAGAAAGGGAGGGGGAGGGGGGCAGGGGGAAAGAGGCGACCAACCGAACACAAGCCGAAGGCTGGTGTACGGAAGGAAGCGACACGGCAGAAGGGGGGAGAAGATAAGTAAAGAAAAAGGGGACTCCTCAACACTCCAGCCACAGGGAAAAGTGTGGCAAGACAAGGAAGAATTAGCGACTGTCCGGATCAGTCAAGAAAAGGCATACTCCTGCTGCTTGTTGCCGAGGCTATTACTGATGAGGAAAGGCACGTGCAGCATTCCTCCCCGAAGTCCGTTGAGACGACGAGGAGTGTTGAGACGACTGTTCTGCAGGCGTTCGACTGCGAGGGCGTGAGGCATGGCCGCGGCCTATGGATGGAGTGAGATGTAATTGTTGCCTCTGCGCCAACTGGCGCAGGCCAGCTAAGTCAACTTGATGAGGGCTCTGAAATTGAACAGTGGGACACCATTGATGCGAAACACTGGCATATCTATGAAGCCATTCATTAGCGCTGGCGGAAACACTGCTGATTCCTCCCTCTGCACGAGCTTCGCCGTTGTAATAAGCAGCTAACGAGGGCGGAGGTAAGGAGGGTACAGAGCCTTTGGGATGCCACAGCGCATGTGAGGAAAGATCTCCTGAATGACCGCTTCATCAGGGCATGGTGAGATCGCAAAGAAGTCATTGCGAAGTGCCTCCGCCGACGCCGCTTCGAAGTTGGCGGCATGCGCCTGCCCAAGAATAGATTCAGCTTGGCACTGAGGAAAAGGACGTGGCGGCTGATGTCGGGCGATAGAAGCTGCAGCGTCACTGGCCAAGTGTGGGCGAGATCGTGGCAGCTTAATTTCAATCTTAGCATTGACTATATCCTTTGCAATACTCAACGAATGTAAGTAGGGAAGGATGATGAGCCCTGAAGAGCAGGCTGGCTCAGTCGCTGGGGTGTGTGGAAGAATAGGAGTCGGCATGAGTAACCTGCCTTCGGCCACTTTAAGCACCGGGTCGCCATCTTGTTGAGGAAGCGAGACAGCTTGCTGGAAGTCCCTGACATCCGTCCCTGGGAGTTTGCCCATACAATTTGATAGTTCCGGGATCATTCTGACAGGGAAATAAACCATTAAGGCATCCCAGGGCAACCCCAGCCGACGGTTGGCTTCTTTGGCGCGGTCAATGTTTTTAGACGTGGACCGATTATGCAGAATATGCGCGAAATTAGACACCGCAGGGAAGGCGATTTCCGCGCCAGCTTCTTGGCGCCGTTTGACATGATTGAACGAAGAGAGGGCGGCGACCAGGAGAGATTTCTCCCAAAAGTCCTGGTGCTGGAAACGACGATAGCCCTCACCGGGCCTTGCTCCTTGGAAGGTGGAATGGTTTTCAGGCAGGCACTGAAACAAGACTGCAATCACTTGGGCCATGCCTTTCATTTGTTCTTGTAACAAGGTCCATTTGAGTTCCTGAAGCTTTGGAAATATTTTAGCAAAAGAGCCAGTGGTGAATAGAGACTCAACCAGATGTCTCTTGACAAATGCACTGTTCCGTTTGGCAAAGTGGCCGATGTTGATTTGTAATCTAGCTAGCGGCCAGTCGACATTGATGAGCCCGTTGAGCGAAAAGGGCTGGTCAACGGTATACAAGGCTTTGTTGGCGATAATATCCGGCCTGCCAGTGAAATCTCCAACAAAACATCATAAGTCGCCTTGGCTGCCGCAGCATAGGAGGCCGTCTGGGGCTTTTGCATTTTGGTGGGAACCCACTTGTCTGCGGTAGGTGGGGAAGTGCGGGCTTTGGCCGCAGACGAAAGGGCTGGGCCGGTATCTGCTGCGGCGCGCTTTCGCCAGACATGTGCTGCCGCTTGTTCTTCTTGATGTGCTGACCATTGAGGTATATGTTCTGTGAGGCGGCGGACTTCTCGTTGAGTAATATCGATATGGCTGGCATGGAGAGGGGTCAGTCGCCAGGAGTTGAAAAAGTGGATATGATGTATCGACCACCACTCTGCACTCGGATGATCATTCCCTTGGTCCAGCCAGATATCATACTTTTCTTTTGGTTCGAAAGCCACCTCTTGCTCGGCGACGCCGGTACAAGCATCCAATAGGTTTTTTTTTTTTTGCTCGCCTGCATCGCCTCGGTAGCACTAAGCTGAGGTCTTGCCCTAAATGCTGGAAGCTTCACCGCTTGACTAGAGGACTGGAAAAGCCAGAAAGGTACAAGTATCCAATGGGGACTACTCGTATTGTCCGTGCTTTGTGCCCACACTAAGGAGGAGTCCATTCCTCCTGGGTAGAATTCTGTCTGCCGCGGCCACTGTGTCCTTGCCTATGATCCAAATGCCATTGGCGCCCACACTGGACGCCTTGCTCTTACCAACATAGGAGGGCTTAAAGGTTCTCTGGCCGATGCGCCTACCCCTCTCTTGCCTACTAGACAGCCTGTTCCATTCAAAGTTGATACTGTGGCTGTTTTGGCTGCCACCTGTTACCATGCACTGGTCTTTCAAACAGGGGTATGTTTCTTGAGCGGGCAATCTGACTGCTCAGAACTTTTATGCTTGTGGAGGAAAACCGCTAGCACTTCCATAACAAAGAAGTTCTACCTTCCAACTTCCACAAACGTAAGAAGAGAAATCACACCAAACATCCCCTTGGGTATAAGGTCACGCACAAGGATTCTTATGCATGCCCTGTAGAAAGTCCATCGACCAGGTTACATCTATGAGTAACTTCTATGGACCAAAGGAAAAGTCACAGTACTACATGCCATGTAAACTGTGAAACCTATCCGCGTAAATAAAACTTTTAAAATCTAAAAAGTGCAACAACTTCAAAACTGACAGCTTCACTCGCACAGCAGTCTACTGATTTCTTTTTTCTCAAGCAAGTTGGGAAGAGATCACAGGTCTCGCATTCAAGAAACGGGGGGGTTAGGCCACCCTACACAGTCCTCCCAAAGGGTCCACTGTGTAGTCCAGGAAAAGAGGGGAGGGAAAGAATCCCATTCTGGGCGGGTAAACACGAGAGATCTCACAAAAGTGAGAGACGACCCACCCACCCACCCTTTCTTGAGGCGCGCGAGGGAGACATATTTCAAACATGATGCACAATTCTCGTTGACATCACTGTTTGTTATTTACACATGTTCACTTTACCTTTGTAAAAGAACATGGACATCTTAAAATTGCTCAATGTGTTTCACTCACACAATGCTCAGACATCACTGACATTTAGCAAGCTGAAAACACAAGGCCGCAAAAAACACAAAGTTTTTAACTTTGTCTCGTAACACGGAAGTCTAGCTATTTTTGTTCCACAAAAATTTTTCCTCTTTCAGAATAAAGGGAACATCATTTTTTCAAAATGAGTGAACCCTTATGCTTGTGGAGGAAAACCGCTAGCACTTCCATAACAAAGAAGTTCTACCTTCCAACTTCCACAAACGTAAGAAGAGAAATCACACCAAACATCCCCTTGGGTATAAGGTCACGCACAAGGATTCTTATGCATGCCCTGTAGAAAGTCCATCGACCAGGTTACATCTATGAGTAACTTCTATGGACCAAAGGAAAAGTCACAGTACTACATGCCATGTAAACTGTGAAACCTATCCGCGTAAATAAAACTTTTAAAATCTAAAAAGTGCAACAACTTCAAAACTGACAGCTTCACTCGCACAGCAGTCTACTGATTTCTTTTTTCTCAAGCAAGTTGGGAAGAGATCACAGGTCTCGCATTCAAGACCCCTATCTCCTATCGACCTGTTTCATCGATGTCTCCAACTCCTGAAAAGAAATCGTTGCCTGCTTTGCGCCTTTCCCAATCAACTCGTTTATTACAAATCGACTGGGTTTGTCAGCTGGGTTGCTGCTAGTCGGCACTCTGGCGAACCAGACTTTCAACTGCCTTTGCATTTCGCGATTCACAAACTCTTCAAGAAGAAATTGACCCCACTTCGAATCACTTGAACCCTTTATCAAGGCTCCCCTTGCAGCTTCGTTATCCGTATAGAAAACTACATGGCATCCACTCATGCGATCACCCCAAAGCATGATTGCACAAAGGATCGGGAGAAGCTCAACTTCGAAGATGGGATGCTCCGAGAAGGTTTTGAAGAGAGACATTATATGGTCGGGAACCCTTTCAGAAAAGAACTCAACAGGTGTACCCTGTGGACTTATCAGTATAGCTCCCATGCCGCCATCTTTGCTGTCATCTCCTTCACAAGACCCATCAGAGAAAACCAACCAAGTGGAAAGACTCAAGGTATGTATCTTCACCGGAGGGGCGCTAAGTACTCTGTCTCGCAAGAAAAGTAAAGCTTCCCGTTCATGTGTCAAGATACCCAAATCCGTTCTGAGCACCGAAGTCATGTTGCTTACCACCCTCAAGGATTTTTGAGCTACACGTCCCAGTGCAAAGGATTCGAACCACTGAAGTCTACCCCGCAAACGTTCACCTTCCTTGTGACTCATTCGACCTGCCTCCAAGATCTTGGTGATGGTGTTCGACAGCTCCTCCACTCGCGACTCAGTGTGACCAACCGTCATGTACCTGCCCAAATGCCTGTCCATCGACTCCTCTGGCGACAGATCAAGCATGACTCCAAGGGTCTTCACCTTTGTACCGAATTCCACTGCCTTGCTACCTTCTCTAGCATAGTCGACTCCCAGCAGTTGAAAAAGCATCTCAGCAGATCGAGCAGCGCTAGCGGCAGTCTTGGTATTCGCTATCAAAGTATAGTCATCGAAGAAACAAGTCCAACACAAGTTAAGGCCACGAACGCCTATGAACCAGATTGCCATGGAAATACGAAGGAAAGAACTCACTGAGGCCACTGCACCGAAGGGCAATGCGTTGCTTCCCAAGTAAGCCACTTTGCTCTCTTCTGTATTCCAAACTGCAATCCTAAGACGATCCCTGTCCTTACCTGATATCCCGTACTGTTTGTACGCCGATTTGAGGTCGTAAGTTTTGCCCACAAGGTTGTCCAGTTCACTGTGCTCCAGGTGAGTTAAGCACCATGAAAGGTATGCTGCCATTTCGTCTATGGAGTGTATGCGAAGTTTCTCCTTTGCTCCGCACGTGCTATTCATACCACCGATCGAGCAATCGTCAATCAACCTGGTCTTACTACCCTGCTTTAATCCAAAACGTTTTGCTAGTAGATGCTTTGAAGGACTGCAAGAACTATCTCTCCACACCCATCCTTTTGAGATTTCCTCTTCAGTCAATCGCCACACTTCTTGGCAAAGTTCAGGATCTTGCACTGACTCAACTTGTTTGACGATGCTCTGATTCACTCCCCTAGCAGCTTTCATGGCAGATTCGACACTCTGCGTAGGACGTTTTGTGTGAGAGGGAAAAACATTTGACTTCGGCATCCACCCACAAAGATCAAAGCCCTTGATGATATCATCCACCAGGCTCTTGTCCGGGTAATCCAAGTCGTTCAAGATTTCTTGAAGAACTAACAGCCGTTTTCCCGCCAAAACTTCTTGAAGATGTGGTTCCATGTTACTATGCAAGGCTTTCTCTTGTACGTCCAGCTCTCGGCACCTGTTGGTCCACTTTTGCAAGAACTTCGCTCTGTCACGCAACAACTTCCAAGGCTCATCCACAAAATTTGCATGTAACATGTCCAGAACTGGGGCTGACAAATGCACAGCAATAGTCCTGGGATGTCCAACCTTGACAGCTCTTTGAACGAAGTCCCACGGTTCTCGAGGCAAGCCAATCGAACACAACTCTGCTTGACAATCCACATCCTGATGAAAAGACTGGTGTACTCCATCCAGTTTCTTACATGTACCATCCTGTTCACACCAAGACGCAATCCCCTCTTCATCGACTCGCAAACACCCCCATGACAACCGTCGATGCACCACTTTGGCGCCTTTAGGGCAGGAAGCTAAGAAGTCTGAGGCATCGGGATCGTGATCTGGAGGATTTAGGAAGGATAAATAGGATTCAAACTCACTGACCAAAGGTTTGAAGGCTTTTCCACGAGGAAGCATGCCTAAGACCCATCTGTGAGATGTACTGTGTTGTACATTGAGCTGCTCCACCAAATCCTGGGATTGCAAGGCTCCATGCATCAAAGCATAGTCTCGCAAGATCAACGCAAGGCGTTTGCACAAAAACATGGGGTATGCAGCTTCGTCTGCACTAGGGAACTTGAGGTGCTTCCCAACTTTGGTAGGCGCCCATGATGCATGTTTGTGTTGACCATTGCACTGTGCTTGCAAGGATTTGTATGTATCATCTGAAGCCCACCAAGATGTATCCTTATCCCGCTTTCCACCGTGCATGAAATTTGCAAAAACTGTATAACATCCCTGTGTAGAGACAATAGCTCGAATGGCCGGGTATAACCAAAACAAGGAATTTTTCGGATTCTCTACCGAGACAAGAATGTGCAATTGCAATGCCAACTTGACCAGTTCAGCGGTGGCATCATATGATTGGTTGGCAAGTTCTGTCTTGAGTTTGTCCAAACCACTTAACCCATCCAATCCTGCAGGCTGACGTTCAGACCTCAACGGCTGTGGGACCTTGAAACCCTTCTTTTGCAAACCTGGCAGCTTTCGTTCCCGGGCTCTCGACGCTGTGCCACATGCTGGCGCCAAGTGGATTGCCACTATACGATGGGCCTCTTCTTGAATTGTTGTCATAAGCTCCTGAAGTTGCGAAGGTTCCGTGACATCATACAACGCAATGTGATGCTTAGTTGAACGAGCTGTAGATTTATCCACCGCCATAGTCTCAAAACCCACTTCATGCAGAGCTGATGAAAGTCGAGCAGATCCGGCAAAGATCTCGATGAACAGCAAACCAGCGATAGGAAGTTTATCAAACTTCTTGCTCTTGGTACCTCCTGTAGGCTCCCAACTGTTGTTGCTCCCCTTGAGGGAACCATTTGTAGTTGCAGCGCACTCTTCTCGCTGTCGTTTCAAATTCTGAAGTTTTTCCTTAAGAAAAGCCGTGTTCGGTGATACCAATGGTGAAACCTTCGCATTAGAACCTTGTCAGGCGCCGGCTGCCCGGCATGTGACCAAGCTGTGATTGGTCTTGTGGCACTTGATGCAGCAATGAACTCCTTTCTTGCACCTACCATTCTTCACCTCCTCCTGGCAACCCGACTTCAGATTGAAAGCCCAACAAATTGGCAACCCATGGCTGTCCTTCTGCGCATAGCCTTTCAGTTCAGAGGGACATGCACTCTTCGTCTTTGGCGATGCTTTCTTCTTCTTATCAGGACGCATTGTCTGTGTTGGAGGAGCTCTGGGCCCCGCACTGGTACTAGAGGGCTCGGAAGTCTTTGATGCAGATTTCGGCAATGGAAGTAAATGCATGGTCACACGTGGGTCAGTCCTCAATGCCTTCAACGACAATTCCATAGGCAAATCCCCTGCAGCATTCGGCTGAACCGAGTCCTGGATATCCTGCGCCATGATGGTGAACAACTCACGGTCAGCTCTTATGACCTGTGCTGGTGTCACCTTATTGAATCCAGGAGGTGCATCATGCGTCAATTGTGCCAACAACTGCTGCACCCAAATCTCATGTTCATGATGGCGAATCAGACTGCATTGGTCGAAGGCCAATCCTCTTCGTTGAAGTGCCCACTGAAGTCATTCGATGTGTC
The DNA here is from genome assembly GCA_009767595.1 of Symbiodinium kawagutii. Taxonomy (NCBI): domain Eukaryota; class Dinophyceae; order Suessiales; family Symbiodiniaceae; genus Symbiodinium; species Symbiodinium kawagutii. The sequence continues at coordinate 3,172 of VSDK01014520.1, read as the reverse complement.
CACTGCGATAATCTGTTCCGACGCTGCTACCTTCACCAACTGTTGCTCCAATGATAAGGTCACTGGCTTCTCTTTCATGCTTTGCTGAATCTCTGCATCACGTTTGCTACATTTACTTGGAGGAATCCAAATGATGCA
>VSDK01014500.1:115405-148710 GCA_009767595.1 Symbiodinium kawagutii | reverse complement strand
CCGTAGGAAATGATCTTCTGCATGTTGTTATCGAGATCTTCCAGGTATGTCCGCTGAACCATGTGCCTTTTCAATCTGGGAGGAACAGCCGGGGGACACCTTTTTCGAGATCTAAGCTACCTTGCAACGCACCACCGCCGCACAAAGTGTCTATCACGGTCAAGAGCAGAAAAGAACACGGGATGGTGCCCTAATGCAGCATGATCACAAGGGTTGAGATACCTCGACAAGGCGCTGAACCTATCAGGTTTCACACCCTGGCCTCACCAGTAGGTAGTAACTTAGGTGAAACTGACCGTCTGGCCTTGGTGTGATGCCGGAGTGGTTCGCCCCTTGACGGTGTCTCCCCATACTGGACAATGCAAGCCTACAATCCTGGCCTTTTGTTAGGCCACCGAACCCGCTGATTTTGGTGGGTTCATCTCGCTGCCATCGATGATGGCATTTCCACTTCACTGGTTTACCATAATTTGGCAGCGGTGACGATACACGAACACGCCAATTTTTGCTGTCTTGCCGAGTTATTATAAACCTTTCGAAGCATAAAGACGTGCGTCACTGCCTGAAATTTCCATGATGATTACAATACACCACTTCCGCTGAATAGTGAGTGACAGTGATGCGAATGCGTGATGGCATGACAGCCATCACCGACACTCTGCGATCGATATGATGACGAACACACAACGGCAGAGAAGTGAGGTGGGGAATTCATTACTAGCTTCACCCTAGGACAGTCCAGCAATGATGTAAGGGTACGCAAGTCCAGCGTGAGATGAACATGTTCACTATTTCTTGAAAACGATTTTTTCTCTTCAACTTTGTTTGTGTCATGTTTATTTTTGGCTTGGCTTGACAAAAATCATTGATGTTTGTTGTTTTTTTCGAATGACTTTTTTTTTTGGAAATGCAATTTTCTTTTTTGTTTTTGTATGAAATGAAAATTTGTTGTTGTAGTTGTTGTTATTTTAAGTTTAGACATTTTATAAGAAGCGCCGCTGCCATGCTGTATATTTTGGAAATTTCGCCAACCAGTTTTCCTTGGCTCCAGCTTCAGCGGCGTTGTATAGTTGTGTAGTTAGTTAGCGGCTGGCAGCTGGCAATGGCGGCAGCGGCATGGTTGGGCCCTGAAATTGAAGAGCCCAGCAGCTTGCGGCTGGCAATGGCGGCAGCAAAATGGTTGGGTCCTGAGCCCAAACCACTCGACGAGGAGGTTGACCACACTTCCATTTCCAAATTTCAACTTCGACTCCAACACCGAGTGCGAGAGAGCCTGGCAGCAGCTCTAAGTTGTGTCTACAACTTGGAATGTGAGCTCTCAGGGGAACTCGAGCTTTTGGAGTGCGTCAGTTTCCACTGTGGACATTCGCCGAATACCCACAGACGTCGAGTCTGTATAGAAGATTGGCTGTGCCAAATCCGTGCAACCAAACGGATGTTGGAATTTGTTTTCGTTGCTTGTTGCCCGGCACCTCGGGCTTGAATGGGTTTGAATCAGTGTGACGAGCGCGCTGATGATGATCCTTGCTTGTTGCCCGGAACTTCGGGCTTGAATTGGTGTGACGAGTCTGACGAGCACCTGGCCGGCCCTGTTGGATTTTGCCATGTCCCGGCACTTCGGGCTTGAATCAGTGCGAGGACGAGTCTGACGAGCGGAGCACCCTGGAGTCGGACGGCACCCTGGCCCTGGCTGTGATGAGGGTCCGTGCCTGATGGTTTTTGCCAAAGGTCTGGCGAGCCGAGCACCTTGGAGTTTGACGAGCACCCTGGCCCTGGCCGTGATGATGGTCCGTGCTTGATGGAATTTGCCAAAGGTTTTTATGGCTCCCCGCAGAACAAATCGCTCAAGGCGAATTGGAAAGAAAAAAAAGGGACGGGTGGCAGATGCTGGGCAGCCAAAGGATTGAGGGCAGACAGTGTTTGATTTCCCGGTCCCAGCTCAATAGTTTTTTTTGCCCATACTAATTGGCAGCTGAAAGGATGCTGCGATCGTCGGGAGCTCGGCGCAGATTCAATTCAAGCAGATGCTACGAATGCATTTGTCAATTTGTCAATTGATTCAATTGATGTTTGGGATGTGGGACTTGGCACCGCAGCATATTAATTGGCAGCTGAAAAGATGCTGCGATCGTCCGGAGCTCGGCCCAGATTCAATTCAAGCAGACGCTACGAATGCATTTGTCAATTGATGGGCACCGCAGCAATTTTTTTGGTGTCAGGCCGCAGCAATTTTGAATTTCAGACTCCGCCTCCGCTCCTTGAGTTTGCAATGAGCATTGGCAATTCCAAGTGTCTGAACAATGTCCTGGTTCACTGTGAGTTGCTTGCAACGGCAGCGCCGGCGCCAGCCACTTCCCACGGAGCAAGTCCAGGTGTGTTGCCTGGGGCTTCTGACACGGCAGATGACGTCTTGGACGACACATTGCCGTTGAACTTTTGGGAGAAAAACAATGAAGAGAAAGGTGAAGCCGGTGCCACTGGGATTATGCAGAGCAAAGAAGAAGCTGCGGCCATTTCCCCTGCAGCCAAACGCCAGAAGCCTGGGACTGGAGTGGAACCAGGGACGCCTCCAGAACAGATGTTGGAAAGTGGCAGTGATGCCCAGCCACTGTGGGTGAAGTTTCGTGGGGAAGAGAAGACCTGGAACATCCACACCTTGGACTTCAAGCACGAGATGATGCTCGAGAACGGACATCCCCATGTGTACGTGGATGGCCCAGTTGTTGAGGAGATCTAGGGCGCCGCTTTCTGAGAAAAAGTTTCATTTGCGTCCGCAGCCTACAATGTAATTTGCGATGGGAGTTGAAGTCATGATCAAGTATCAAGTGTCTGTGTTGCAGCTGAAAGAATGCTGCCATTGAGTTTGGCCAGTATGAAAGATCAGAGTTGAAATTGATATGATGGCCAGAATTTGGCTCAAGGCTCAATTTGGGAAAAAAAAGCCCGTGGACCGTGACCACAACGACATGGCTGCCGGAGACGAGTTCATGGTGCAGATGAGGTCAAACCTGGTCTACTACAGCATGGAGGAGGAGAACCATGTGAAGAAGTGGAAGACCTCATGGACCTCGAGGTTTGGGGTGACATGGATTCTCACCAAGTTGGAGATCCAAGGCCAATTGGTGACAGAATACTGGTCGCGTGCAGGAGATGGCAGTTCCAGCACCACCCAAAGACACGTTTGGCACAGGGGCCAGGGCCAGGTGGTGGAGACTGAGAATACCACTGCGAAGCCGACCAACAAGCGCCCGGCCGCGAAGTCTCCAGAGACGAAGAAGTCCAAGGTGATCCCCAAGCATGGCGCCACCAAAGCCAACAAGAACAAGGCCAAGCAGCCCAAGTCGAAAGCTGGCAGCGCAAAGGAGAAGGGCAACAGCTGAGGGTTGAGAACAAGTCCAAGCAGACCAAGTCGAAAGTTGGCAGCGGAAAGAAGAAGGGCGACCACCAGACTCATTCAAAAGCAATGAGCGCTGAAAGATGTTTTTGGATATGTGCGCGGGAAAAAAAGGGCGCAGCTTTTGCCAGCAACATTTTGGAATTGCGGCAGTGAACTCAGGTGACGTTGCAGCTGAAAGGATGCTGTTTTTTGACTTGAGTCTGGCTTGATTTTGTGTTGCCGCAGCTGTAATTGCATCTTTTTTTGGCACAGATGATCAACAGAAAAACAAAATGGTTCAGATCCTCAGGATTATCAATTAATTCCAACAAATGGGAGTCATTTTGAATGAGGCAACCAGAAATTTATGGATCATTTTGCAGCATGGTATTTCCAAGACAATGTATTCATACAAAAGACATTCCAATATGAATTTTTTTTGCTTGAGCGTTGAATCTTTAGCATTGAGCCATGGCAACTCTTGGTATATTTTTGCACTGGTACCCAGAAGTGTCTAAGCAATCTAGACAAACTTTGCCAGGTGAATCAAGACGCCGGCTCTTTTGTCCTCAACCACCTTGGTTCATGCGACGTCTTGCCACCCTTCAGGATTCGCCTGATGGTCAAGATGAAAGTGCAACTCAATTTTCTTTGAAGTATTTTGCCATTGTGAGAGTGAAGACAGTCTGGCAAGATATTTTGACATATTTGACAGAGGAAGAGTTTTGGGGCTTGGAATATTTTCATTTCCCAACTGATTTTTTTTCTCTTGAAATCATCGAATTCTATGCTTTGAAGACAGATGTGAAAGCACCCGAGGCAGTGTTTAGATCGCTGCGCAGGCAACCAGATGGGCTTGTGCGCGTTGTCCGCCCAGAATCTTTTATGTGTTCATCCGTGTTGACAAAGCCAAACGAATTGTTCTCTGCTGGGCGTGATTTTCATTTGATTGAAGTGATGAAACTCAAATCTGCCAACCAACTTGATTCTCGATCACAGAGAATTGAGGATGTGCTTAGATCATTTGATATCAAAGTTGCAGATTGGGTGCCAATCTCTATCCCAGTGGTAAAGCCTTTGTATCAGCTCCTTGCGAAGCGATTATGGGCGCGCATTCCTTGTTTGGGCCGGTGGCTGAATCTTGTGAGATTATTTCTTCCTGAAGTTCAATCCAAACTTGGAAGTGTTGGGAATAATGTTCCGGATGGCCGTCAAGGAAAATTATCAATGAGTGCTTTGAGGACTTTGATGACGCAAATTCAAACGTGGGCTCCTAAAATATTGCAGACTTGTGCTGATGAAGAGGAGCTTGCAGATTTGAAGTGTCAATTTCATTCTGCCTTGATTTGGATCTTAGATGTTATGGTCAACTTACCTAGGCAGGACAAAGCTGTGATTTCTCAAAAAAAACAAATTTACTCATCACTGTTTCTTGTCCGCACCATTCTTGCCACCAGACTCATTCCGTCTTATGTGTGCATGAAACAACTTTCTTCAGAAGTGATTGGAATGTTGTTTCCAACTTTGATGGACCATCCATTAGAATCATTGGTGCAGTCCAAACATTTATTTCCATCTGACAGTTCAAAGCATGTCATGCGTCTTTTCCTAGATTCTGCTCTTTTGTTTTGGAGAAGAGACGAGGAACAAACTCACGAATTCATTCGCTTTGGTGGTGCAGATTCTAGCCCTCAACATGGCAACAACTGGTTGCTAAGCTCAAATTTTTTATTGACAAACAAGATGTCGTGCATGCTTTTCGGTGCATTCATCGCATGATAGAAGAGTCGGCAGAGCGTGCTTCAGGAATTGAATCTGAGGAACAGTCGTTGCAAAGCAAGAAGGACCATCTTGACTTACTGAGAATGCTGCGTAGAGAGCATGATTTGCCAGTCGCATTGGGGCGCCAAGCTGAAACGACAGCTCACAAATGTGCAGCAATGTTGCACAAGTTTGCCATGCGTGTTGATGTCCAGGATCGTCTTCAAAAGTTGCGTGCGTTCACATCAACATTTTTCAGCTTTTGTTCGGATATGGGAGTTGAAATCGGCATCGGTGATTTCAGGATAGATGATGGGGACCTGAAGCCGTTGTTGCCCAACTGGTTGCTGGGATATGATTTGTCATCAGATTTGCCTCATCATGCGAGAAATGTTGCAGATGATCCACTAGAAAATCAGTCAATTAGTTTAGATTTGGAATCAGATCTGCCGACTGACACACCATTGGCAGAGGAATCTGATTTCCCTTTGCCAGCAGCACATGAGCCCGAGGTTGCAGAACTTCGCGAATGTCAAAACATGTTTCTTCCAAAGGCCTTGCGAATCCCTGGCAGCCTTCACATTATCAACAATGCTTTGGAACAAGTCACTGAGTCCTTGACTCACTGGCAAGCTTTTTTCGCCCAGCTAAAGTTGTTTGAGGCGCTTTGGTGCCATGGAAGGCTTCAACGATTTGTCAATTTTTGCTTGAGACCATCCTTGCTGAGTCATAAGTGTGATGAAATTTTGAAGCACAAGCTTGGAAGTCTCTACACCAAGCGCTGGGGAGAAGTTGTCTTCTTTTGCATCCGTTTGGAGTCTGTGCTTCCAATTCTTCGATCTACTTGGGATGAACGACGGTTTCTTTCAGGTGTGATAGGTGCTGAGAGACAGGATGATAATAATGTTTCAGATGATGGCCCTTCCCAGCATTCCAACTTTGACCCAAGTTTATTGACAGCTATTATGCGTGATCATTTCTTTTTTGCCTATTTTGACATGGTTCTTGCTTTAGTTTCCATGACAGAAAACATTGCGCAGTGGTCCGAAGCATGTAGTTGCCACCAAGACTTGCTATTGGGATCTTCGCATCCAAATCAACACCAGCCCAGGAAGAGATCCAGACACAAAGTTGTAAAGTCTGCAGCGCGATCTCTGTGCAATTTGTACTCCCGCAAAACAGAGGTATGCCCGATGCGTGGAAAACGTTTGCCAGAGTTGGTTGCATATGGAGCTGAAAAAATGTTGTTGGAATTGAGTTCTGCTGCCATTGGGTCCGTGCTCGCAAGTCACCGCCATTTTCTGTCGAATGAACAATGGCATGTTCTTGTATCTGATTTCGAGGCTGGTAAAAGTCAAGGTGTATTGCAATTTCGATTGAAGTTTGATTGGGCCAATCGTCTCCCTTGGAAGTTGGCTTTGTTGGCTTTCAAAGACCAAGCACTTGCCCGTCGGGATCTCAGGAAAGCAATTTCAGAATTTGATGATCAGCCCCCAGAGGTACAAAAAGATCATCATTACCTTACTTTGAAAATTTTGAAACATGGCTCAAAGTTACGTTCTCAATTTGATATGTGGCTCGCTGGAGTTTCCCTGCAAGACCCACAGCTTCATGAATTGGAATTTGAAGCTGCTTGTTTTCGCTTTGTTCAAATCACAGAACGACTGTATGAAGCATCGCATAGTATTTTGAAGAGAAGAACCCCGCCTAATGCAAGTGGTCCTTTAATTTCTTTGCAATGTCGACTCCTTGATGTTGCAGCAGAGTTGCAGAGATGCCCTCAGACCTTGATTGCCATTGCAGCCAAATATGATATAGCAAGGGAAAAAAAGAAACTGCCAGCTCATCTTGGTTTGGAAAGACATCCATTGGTCATGCCTGTCGCATCCAAGAGTTGGAAACTAGTCAAGGTTTTGAATAAGGTATTGTACCGTGCAGATCCGATCGCGCAGTTCCCAGATGTTTCCCATTTAGATGCTTTGAATAAGAAGAAAAAGCAACAAATCGAAAAATCAAATGCCAGAAAAGCCGGAAAGCAAAGAACAATCCCTTTGTCCTATGGAAGTGTGCGTGCCTGTGCATTGCATTCTCATTTCCTTGCTGTCGCTGAGTCTTTCACTGATGTTTTGTTTTCACTTCCAAATCAGTCAGAAGTTGGTTCACATCAGCGAAATGAGTCGCCCTTGCCTCTGAAAGGTTTCAATGATGTGCTTGCCATGGCTCCCGCCAGAGGAGATGAAATGGAATTGTCGCTAGATGTGCCAATGTCTGATTTGTTGCAAGATTGTCAGTCGAATTTAAATCCTTCTTCAGCAGACTGTGGATGCACATTTTTTCGTGTCATAAATTCAAAACCCAGCAGTCGCAGGCTGCTATCTTTGGATCCGGGTGCGGCAGGAATTGCTGGACGTTTGCAATCAGATGATGTGGCTGTTTGCAAATTCTTTGAAGGTCCAAAATCAGTGTCAAGCTGTGAGGAACAAACGCTATGGATTGGTGCTTCTTCTGGGTCAAGTCGCCAAAAAGAAGAATCTGTTCAAATTTTGAAGCACTTACCCCAATATTTTAGTTTTGAAGAGTTGTCACAAGATTTGCAGTGCCTCAGTCCAAAGTCAGATGGTAACAGTTTGATGTACAGTTTACCACTTGCATCTTCCTTGACTGATGCTTCAAAGCTTGCCGAGTGTGTGACAAATCTTGTCATAGCAGAGGCGTTGCCTGGCACAGATTCTTACTTGAATTTGCAAGACCAAAATGAAGTTCAAGATCTTTTGTCCCAAAACTTTATTGTGTGTCAGGGAAGCAGCGGTTGCTATCAGTTGACGCACACAGGTGTCAACAGCCTCTTGACATTTCGTTTGCATGCTGCGCCATCTCCAGTGAGTCAGTTTTTGCTAAGTGACAGCGAAGCATCTGCCCACATGATGATTCAGGACTTGGAAGACAAGGGATGGCGTTGGGAGATGCTGCCATCGCCAAAGAAGCGTAAGTTTGATGAAGAATGTTATACCATAGGAGGAGAGAAAGTTTGGAGAACATCTTCCTTAATTGTTCACAAACCATATTTGCAATGTTTGCTTGAAGCAGATAATTTGCAGTCTCGATTTGGCATTGAGTTCATTCCCCACGGATGTACGCAAGATGTATATCTTTCTCTTTTGAAGGGAGAGGTATTTTCTTTGAAGCCAAAATCAGCTCGCTTAGCTTTGGAGACTGACCTTCCCCAGCGTGTGATTTTGGATGCGGAATCAGTTGCTGATCAAGCACATGTTGCAGACAATGATCCCGAAGTCCAAGATTCTTCTGATGTTGATGCAAGTGTTGATCGAATTTTGGAGATGTTGTATGATGGGCCGGAAACTGAGCATTTGCAAGGAGACGGTTTGCAATCTTCTGCGTCATCCAGTGGTTTGAAACGTGACAATGCATTTCCTCCTGCAGGATACGCCGAAAATAGTGAGATCCATCAACCTTCTGCAGAATCTAGTGGTTTGAAAAGTGAAGCTCCGTTGCCTCCTCCCAAAAATCCAGAAACTCAACGCCGGAATGTGGTTGCAATGACTGCGGAGGAAGCATCTCGTGGAGATTTTGATTGGAAAACTTTCAAGTGGGGTGCTTTTACATTCACTTCAAAACGTCCAGCAAAGGGATCTTCAGGTTCATCAAATTATGTTTGGCAGGCTTCTTGTCCATTCCATGCCAAAAACGACAAGAGTGGATGTAGAAAATCATGCAAAGTGAATTCGTTGACTCAAAAAAGTTTTGAAGATACAATAAATTGTTTGAAAGCATGGTGCAATGAAGCACGAAAGTGTGAGACCCAAGCTGAACACATAGCGTTGATTGCAACGCCCTCAACATATCCTGTGCCCGCAGTGATTGAGGCAGCTTGTATCCCAGCTTCAGAGAAACCTGCCAAGATCAGAACAGATGTGGAGATTGCCGCAGCAAAAAGTCAGTCACAGGCAACTTCATCTGGAGTTGCTGCCCCGCGTGCGCTTGGTCCTGCTGCAGTCGCTGTGCCTCAAGTAGCTGCCAAACAAGCTCCAAAAGCAAAATCAAAGGCTAAAAGCAAAGCTAAAGCATCTCCAGCTCCAATTAATGATGCATCAGTATCCAATGCTCCTGATGTTGGGAATGAAAAAACAGATGCTGCTAAGTCATCTTCAAGTTCCTCCTCCACCTCAGGATCAAAGGGTTCAGGTTCCTCAAGCTCAGATTCTGAATCTTCAAGTTCGACCGGCAATTCAAAGTCAGACAATTCTGACTCATCCTCGACATCTTGAGTCAGTTGCATCCGCGTCAAAAAGAGCGAGTGTTTTGATTTGAAGAATTGAGTATATTTGAGAGTGCAGGTATGAAATGTAGTTATGTTGCCGTCAGGACTCAATAAAAGTTAGTTCCTTATCTATTATACAATGAGGGTAATGTGATTTGATTGCTGGAATCTTGCATTCAGCTGAAAGAATGCTGTCTTCCATACAATGCATGTTTTCTTTGTCAGAGGATGGAGCGTAGCGTCTTTTATGGGCAAGGCTTGTATTCACCAATATGTTCAAGTTCATAGGTGTATGGTAGAAACAACAAATAATCAATAAATGTTTAGTAATTGATTTGAATACTATTTCAGTGTTTTGTCAATTTTATGCGCAACTGCAAACAATCATCGCTTGAAGTAAGGGATATGCATTGGTTCTTTATAGACACTTTGTTTGATAAGCAAGCAAAGATATTCAAAACAATTTCATTCATTGTTTTGATATCGATGTTTCCTCGTCCTTTCGCTCCGTGGAACAAGCCATGGTCACGACGTTCAGAATGGGAAGCTGAGCAGAGAAGAGCAGACAAGAAGAAGAATGAGTTTCATCATGACCGCAACCAGCAGAGGTCAAGTTACAATTCTCGGCAGAAAAGGAAGAGGGACCGAGAGAACTACAGACTGGCGTTTGGTATTGAAGAGCACTATGAATGGGAGAAATCTCAGCGACAAGATGGACACTTAGCTGATCCACCGCAGGACTCAATTCATGTTTATTCATTCAATTCATGAATCACTTTTTTTTTTTTGGAATTCTATTTTATCTCACGCATTTGAAGCCATTTTGATTCTCTGACGTTTGTTTGCAGGATGAAAGCAATGCATCCTCATCGAGTTCACGTGTGAACATGACCAAGCAGGAGGAGACAATTGACCACGATGTTTTTTTTTCCAGTGTGCTCCGAACTTTTGATGAACCTGATTTGCAAGATGCATTGGGGAAGCGTATGATGGATCAGGTGATGTCACATCGAGAAGATGTTCGCTTGAAGGCTCTTCTTGAGAAAACTCGCAGAAAAGATCTTCGCAAAGTTCAGGAGGTGTTCGTCAACCATTTGGAGAGCTGTGATGTGATCTTGGAGACCTTGGAGAAGGAATTATCTTTCATTGCGGAGCCAGAGGTGACCAAGACTAGTTCTGCAAATGTCCAGAGCCAGTCCAGCACTTCCAAAGCGAAGCCAACCCCAGGTTTGACCTGGAAGCAATGGAGAGAGCTGTAAAAAGAATGCACAGTGTTTGGAATCAAATATTTTTGAGTACCAGCTGAAAGGATGCTTGGTATGAATGATCATGTTTCTTTGAAATTGATGATCAGTTTGTATTGTTATTTTCATATCTTGTTTTTGTATACTTGTTTCACATATTGTATTTGCATCATTTTTTGCTATTATTGCAATGTTATGGTGAAACATGACGGCCGCACCAATGTTAAAAAAGAAATATTTTTTCAAGAAAATTGAGTTTTTTGTTTTTTTTCAAGAAGAAAAGTAATGATTTGATGTGTGTTTTTGTTTTTTTTATGGTGTATATTTGATTATGTTGATGCAATTCAGCAGAAAATGGTTATTTTGTAGGTTTTCAGTGAAAATGAATAAAAAACAGTGTTTTTAGTATATTTTTGGGTTTTTTTTGGCTATTTTTGAAAAAATATCGAAAAAGCTTATGTTTTCATTATTTTTGGTTCAAAATCATAAAAAACAATGTATTTTTTTGTTTTTTTGATACTTTTTGGTTGGTTTTCAGCCAAATATGAAAAAAAGCATATTTTTTTGTGTTTTCAGTGGTTTTGTAAGCAAATCTATATTTTGAGACTTGTTTTTTATTGTTTTGAACTTTTTATGTTCATTTTCTTATTGATTCTATTGAATATAAAAAACAATTTTCCAGGTGTGACTAAATTGGCAAGTTTCATTTTCACTCGGAATGTTTGTTCTTTGCAATGACTATAATGATTATTTGCAATGTGCTTGACACCAAATGGTGTATGTACAAGTTCATCCACTTCCTCAACATTCCCTGGACAGTCCCTCGTCATTCCCTCGACATTCCCTCGACAATCCCTCGACATTCCCTCGACATTCCCTCGACATTCCCTCGACAATCCCTCGACATTCCCTCGACATTCCCTCGACATTCCCTCGACATTCCCTCGACATTCCCTCGACATTCCCTCTACATTCCCTCTACAATCCCTCGACATTCCCTCGACATTCCCGTGACATTCCCTCGACATTCCCTCGACACTCCCTCGACATTCCCTCGACATTCCCTCGACATTCCCTCGACATTCCCTCGACATTCCCTCGACATTCCCTCGACATTCCCTCGACATTCCCTCGACATTCCCTCTACATTCCCTCTACAATCCCTCGACATTCCCTCGACATTCCCGTGACATTCCCTCGACATTCCCTCCACAGTGTCTGGACAGGTGTGGAGAGTTCATTCATAATATTATTTGATATTTCATTATCACAAACTCTGTCTACAATCCCAATTCAATTGTTCTACATTCCTTTTGCATTCCCTCTACAATCTCTCTATAATATATATATAGATTCGATGTTCAACAGCTTTTTTCCAATCCCTCTACAATCCCTCTACATTCCCTCTACAATCCCTCTACAATCCCTCTACAATCCCTCTACAATCCCTCTACAATCCCTCTACAATCCCTCTACAATCCCTCTACAATCCGAGGCTGTCCCTTGTACTTATAATCTTTTGTTTTTTTTTTTTACGTTTTTTTGTTTTTTTAAAGAAATTCTTTAGTTTTTGATGGTTTTCTTTGTTTTTTTGTAGTTTTTTGTTTTTTTAAAGAAATTCTTGAGTTTTTGATGGTTTTCTTTGTTTTTTTGTAGTTTTTTTTGATTTTTTTGATTTTTCATATGATTTTGGATATTTTGTTTGTTTTTTGTTAATTTTTGATGAAATGACTTGGAAATAAGCATTTCCTGACTATTTTTTGTATTTTTTGTGTTTTTCGGATGTTTTTTACGTTTTCTTTTTGATTCTTGGCAATATCGTGCATTTCGATGCCAAAGTTGTCTTTTGCAGCTTTTGGGATCTTTGCCAGTTCATTTTCAAAGTGTTTTTTGTTCGGCTGTGTTTCTGCAATGGAGCGTGGTTTTCTCTTGCTGCCAAGAGCCACAAAGAAGTCCAACAAGAAGTCACAGGTTGATGGTGTGAATATTTCAGACTTGGACAAGGCAGAGGTGAACTTGACCTCGGGGAAAGTGGATGCATCTTCCAGCTTCACTGTTAAGACCCTGAAGAATGACCAGGAGGATTGGCGTATGTCCGCAATCAAGTCCTCGAGTGGTGGTAGCTTCGACGTTCAGATCCAGGATGGCAAGATGGTTTTGATTCATCATTAGAATGAATCTTGAGCTGAATCTCATTTTTGGAGAAGATTCAATTTTTGGAGTCCTAGATGCCATGAAGCGTGATCTTGAATGATTGCAAGTGGGAAAAGGAAAGCTGCTTCCTGAATTTATCATTTGTGCATTGCCAGAGTTGAATGCATCATGTTGAACTTGGACCTGAAGCTGACGGAGGGTTTCAAGTTGAGATTCAGTCCTTTTTATCCTCACGTCACATGGTTGGATTGTTCCACACCTTTGCTGAAAGGATGCAAGGGGGGCTTCTGTGAGATTGCAGACACATTGTTGAAGCACGGGGCTGATCGTAATGTCAAATCGTGTGATGGTTCTACACTGTTGCTGAAAGTCTGTGAGCTGGGCATCTGCCTTCGATTCATTTACTGGTTCAAGTCAATTTGTACAGTACAGTAACTGCAAAATCCACTGTGAGTCAGTCAGTGATGGACCCGCGTTTGATCAAGCGAGAACGCTGTGCCTACGAGCTTCTGTTCAAGTATCTGGAGCTGGCGGTCATCCTGGACCAGTATGTCATAATGCCACAGTATGTGCTCTGCATGTCTACGAACCCAAAGCTGTCAAAGAGAGCATGGGAGAGAGTCATGTTCAATGCAAGAGAGGCATTCAGACGTTTGGTGCACCGCCTTGGCTTGGGAACTCATCCCATGAAGGCTTTGCCAAATTTGACAACTCAAAGTATGACTCCAGTCCCCGCAACTTTGCTGCCTCTCAGAGATTTGATTTAATTGGCCTGGCATGACCCAGGCCGGACTCTGACTGATTTATCATTTGTCAATTTGTCACGGAATCACTGAACAAGAGTGTGCTGATCAACCCAGTCTTAGATGATGTGCCATTGGTGTGCACTGATTCTCACTGAAGTCGCAAGCCACTGTCACTGACCGGAACTATCCCCCAAGTTGCCAATTCTGACTTCTGAGCTGTCACCAATGCTGCGATCAGTAACAGTGACTGGCAGTGTGGAGGACAGTTCGGTTGTGCATCCCGTACACCGAGCTACCTTCAGATGTTTGACTTGGAGTGCTACAACCTGGCTGCAACTGCGCCGTGTTGCGGTCCAGCGAAAAAAGGCAGATTGCGCGTTCAATGGATCAGCCAATTCATGGATGATTGACTTGAAATCTGAGTGTAATGGACAATTGATGATTGAATTGCATACTACGAACAAGAAGTGTCTGAAATGAATGGGCTGAAAGGATGCCTTTTGGTGTGAGCCGTCACTTGTGTGCAATTGCATTGGCTCAGAGTAAAGCAATTATGGGATTTGGCCGAAATAAATTGGTATCAAGTTGAAATGATTTCTGTTGGTGTTTGCCATCACATGTGCACACATTGCATTGTCTCAAACAAAGCAATATTTGAAAAACACATTTTGATTGGAAGGTTGGAAAATTGGGAATTTGTTTTTTTTCCTTAACATATGCATGTTTCTTGAAGCGCCATGAAACGATCTGCGTCCAGTGCTTTTGATTCAAGTACTCCAGGGGTAGAGGAGGAACTCCCAGACGGTCCAAAATCATTTTTGGATCTCTATGCCTGGCCAAACGATTTTCTTGCGAGGCTACAGTCCAGCTTTCCAACAATATTTCAACAGTCTCTCAAGAATATGGGTTGCCTGCAACGGGTTGTTCTTTCAACCAGCTTCAGTGGAATGGGCACTCCTGAGATTGCACTGAAGATGATCAATGCAATGTTTTGCGAGAAATCAATTTGGGATTCTGACCGGTCACTTGTGTATGGAGCTTGTGATTCGGATGCAGTCAGCCGCAACGTTTTGTCAAATCATGGTGGCTGTGGGGCCCAGCATGTGTTCTCGGATGTGTGCAGTGTTGCTCCGTCTTCTGTAGTCGAGCAGATATCCAATTATTTGGACAATTCCAGGAAACAACTTTCTGCGTGTCCAGTTTCAGAACAAGCTTCTGTGCGCAAGCAGTTGGAAAGGAAAGTCCAAGCATTTTGCCAGAAAGCATTTGATCAAGTTTCTTTCAGCAACGAAGCTTTTTGCACAAAATGTCAGAAGATGTGCCCCCGTTTCTACACTGGAAGTGAGCGATTTGATGGTGATGCTTTGACTGCTGAAGTTGGTGGCAGCCCATGCATCCCTTTTGTGAAAGGAGGACTGATAATGTTTTTGTGATTTGGTGTTTTTGAATATTCATTTTGATATTTTCAAACCAGAACATTGATGTTTTTTGTTGCAAACACTTTTGATCTTCCAGGAGCGTATGGAACACAATTGGGATGGCTTCATTCTGTTACCATTGCATTTTTTTGCTGGATATATTCTGCAAAAGCTGCTCGTATTCAAGTCATCATTCATGAATGCGTTCCGAACTTCGATCCCACAGTGCTGGAAGAATGTTTGAAGCCATTGTATACAGTGCAGTCCCTGGTTTGGAATGCAACAGATGAGGGTCTTCCTGTTCGCAGAGAACGTCGCTACAGTGTCTGCATCAGGAAAGATTTGCTCCAATCTTCGATGGAATTCAATCCATTGATTTGGTCAAAGCTTGCATTTTGCAAACGGGTTTCATCTGGAGAGATCTACTTTCAAGCCAGCAAAGATCACATTGAAAGCCTGCGTGCCGAGATGTGTGCAAAAAAAGGTCTGGAAAGAGATAGAATTCGTTCCACTGGAGCAAAGGGAAAGTGGGCCTGGGAGGTTTTGATGAACAAATCTGAAAGAGATGTTTTGTTGGAGGTCAGAGAACGTGCCAAACGAGAACTGCAAAAGAAGAATGATGCTGACGTGGACAATCGGAAATGGCTTCTCAATTTGAGCCAGTCATTATCATTCCAGCCCAAATGTCCTGATTTCAAGGTGGATGTGATACCTGCCCTTCTTCGTAGCACAAAGTTTTTTTTGGACTGTTTCGATGAGAAACGGTGCCGCTTCATTCATCCACTGGAGTGTATGGCCATGCAAGGGCTTCCAGTTTTGCTTCCTCCAGATCATTTTGCTTTGAAAGTCTGCAACATGGAGGAAACCTTGCAAAAGGCAGGAATTTCTTCTTTGCGTAAGATAGGCTCTTTGAGCGGAAATGGCATGAATTTGTCGAGTGTTGGCAAAGTGATCCTTTTCATTCTATTGACTACAGTTCGGATTCCTCCATAATATGTTTCGCTATTTCATTTCAATGGCTTTTGAAAAGTCTTTTTTTGAGAATACATTCTGTGGATCAATGCCAACCTCGATAAGCATGCAACGCTTCATGAATGTTCACCATTCTTTCAACGCACAGTCTCTGTCGCGGCCAAATGACTTTGAGTGCATCTCAATGATTTTCATTGCAAGTTTTTATCAGTGCAAGCTGAAAGGATGCTTGATGATTTGCAATTTTTCATTTCATTTTGGAGAATTTGTTTCATGACTTGTCCATTTAACTTGATACACATTATTTTGTTTTTTACGAAATCAGGGTCATGTGTTGTGCCAAGCTTGTCGACTTCTTGTTTGTAGCAATTTAATGGTTTTCATTGCAGGCTTTTTCAAGTGGCTCAGTGAACTTTTGGTTCTACTTGGTAGCCTGCCTTGACGGTCCCATAATGGATGAGTCAATGGAGATGGATTTGATATCCTCAGCCCAGAAAGATGAAAAAGACAATTCGGACTCTGAGGGCATGCAGGATGACTTGGATGCCTCTGGTGCATCCAAAGGCAAAGGCAAAGGCCGAGGACGTGGAAGGGGACAACCCAGCGAAGCTGGCACCACGACCTCCAAGGTCAACCGGGACTTGCTAGGAGTCAAAAAGCAGAACAAAACCTTTAGCAAGAAGTGCAAGGGTTGTGGTTTGTACTTCAGACCGGAGGCCATGGGGAGCAAGTCGGCCTTCTGTTTGCGAGACAAACACCGCCTTGACTCCTTAACCCGAGTGGCCAGAGCCCAAGGCAAACTGGCCTGGATCTCTGAGGTCCGCAAAGACGAGGAAAAGGTGCAGAAGGTTCTGAAGAAGTATGACGAGATGACTGGGGGAGGTGGCATGAAGTCCCAGGCGGGATCTGACAAACTTGTTTTTAAACTTTGTATTTATTTATTAATAATGTTTCAATGCACACATGTATATGTTCATTTCAATTCCGCTACAATTCCTCTACAATCCCTCTACATTCCCTCTACGAACCCTCTACATTTTTTGTAACATTGTTGGGCTTTATTTGTTGTGCTTGTTTTTGTTTTGTGAGGGAATGATTTTTTGCTGAGTCATGTTTCTCCTTGGTCAGGGCTCCAAAGCGAACCTTTTCAGCGCCTTGGAAACTACCAGTGCCACGTCTCGGGTTCAGTTTGGCGCCGAGCTCCAGATGATGCCAGAAGATGTGTTCATGAAGCATGCCACTGAGCATTTGTCAGAAGGAGAAGGACGTTTGACAAAAGCGCAAGCCAGCATCAAGTGGCAGAAATGGATGGACCTCATTCAGACCACGCCTGACACGGATGAGATCATCTATGACCGCAAAGGAGCCAATGGTCAGGTGAGGGTGGCCGTGAATGTCAGAGACACTGTCGTCATGGCCAACATCTATGACCGGACAAAGGCATTCCAGGCCCGGGAGAAGGAGGTGAAGGATCTTTCTGACGAGGCCATCATGCAGAAGAAGAAGCAACTTTTGCAGGACCATGATCGGCATTCTGAGTTGGATGCCAAGGCAATTGGCGCAGGCATGGTGAAGGCTACTGGAGAAGGCTCTGCAGGAAATGCTTTTGCCAGCAATGCCTATGAAGTGGATGTGGAAATGCTTGCATTGAAGGATGAAGAAGCGCCAGAGGATGCAGGAGGAGAGCCGAAAGAACAGGAGGAGCAACCTGGTAAATCTGAAGATGCTCCAACTGAAGCAGCTCCCAAAAAAAGAAATGGGTTTTGGGATCGTGACACAGCTGTTGCTAGCAAAATGCGAGCGGAAAGCAATGCCTTGGTGACGTTGACCATGCAAGTTGAAACAAAACTTGCAGAAGGGCGCACTCAGTTAACTGAATCTAGCAAACGTGGTCCTGAGTGTGAACGTGAGACAGCAGTTGAGCGAGAAACCTTGACCAGAAGGCTGAAGTTTTTGGAAGCAATTTTGCAGCCGACTGCTGGAGATTTGGACTTGTGCAAGAACAGCATTTCCTCCGCAGCGAACTCTCAGGCTGGCAGCCAAGGATCAAGTGTGAATGGCAAGGAAGGAAGTCCACAAAAAGGTGCTGATGGATCCACTGCCGACACTGCTTGGTTTGAGCAGATGCCTTCTGCGCCTCCTTGCGTCCAGGCTTTATAGTTTAGTTTTACATTGTTTTTTTGATGTTTTTTGACTCAGATATTTTTGCCCCTTCAATTTATATACTTTTGTTTTATTTCTTTCATTGTGTGCTTTGAATGATCCATTTTCTTTTGAGGCCAGTCCTACACTGAGCTGGTGACCATTGCTTCCATCAAGGGATCTTCTGAGACGGATTGGTGGAGATGCCAGAGTGCACAAGAGTTGAAGGAGCTCACAAAGACGCGCACAGCTTTGCGCAAGCCTCTGACAGAGTTGGTGAACTCTGTGAAGACCGGCATCAATGAGCTCAAAAAGGCAATTACTTCTTTTGATCAGCGGTCTTCGGCCAAGAGAGCAGCCACAGCAAGTGCCGGATCGAGATCCAGAAAGAGAGCCAAGACATCCCCTTCAAGTGAGCCTTCGCTTTTCGAGCAGGGCTTGGACAAGGGAAGGGAGATTCCTGTGTACACCACTCTGGAGGATGCCAAGAAGAACATGGACATGAACAAGCCTGCGCTGTTGCGGTTGGAAACTTTCATGCAGCCTTTGCTTTCAGAGGACCTGGTTATGAAACTTTGGGTTAACATGTTTGTTGGTAAAATTTTTTCTACATGGTACATGTCAGTTTTTCATTTTCATTGAATGTCTTCAGGAGGCCGTTGCAGCATCCATTTCCACTTTCCAGACCATCTTCGGAAACCACGTGAAGACGAATGACAAGGCCAACATGGCGAAGCCCCCGGAGAAGAGGGTGAAGTTCCGAGCTGGTTCCAAAGTTGCGGGGCAAGCAGGAGTTTGTTTGACAGATGCTTTTCAAACTTCTCTTGAATATCTTCTTCCTCAGGCTGTTCCGGATATGGGGATGGAGGCTAGCTATGTTGGCATTCAAGCTGGATCGGTGACATGCTCGTCTGAGAAGGGCTGGGCAGCGTCTCTCCGAGTTTCAGTGTGCGGAACCAAAAAGCTGTTGGCTCTGCAGGCCTCCAAGATGGTGGAGTGCGTGGGGAGGATGTGCCCGGCCAATTTCTGGGACCTGCTGCTGAACCTGGAGAAGAAGCCCTACGAGACGGAGATCCTGGACAACATGTGGTTTGCTACAGCTGGTCCCAACGATGCCATTTGGTTGCCTGCAGGTTGGATTTTTGCAGAGAGCGTCATGGATTCCAAGGACATGCATGCCCTTTCCTTTCGTGGTTTGGCTCCCAAGAACACCGAGGCCTTGACCGAGATTGAGCTGATCAAGGAGCTTTTCCAAGAGCATGGCAAAGTTGACGGTGATTTGCAAGCTGTTGCAAATTTCTTGCAAAGTCTGCAGAAGAAAGATGAGAAAGAGGAGGAATCAAAGAGCAAAGAAGATGCCAGTAATGGTGACGATGAGCCCTCAAAGGAAGAGGGTGAAGAAGAAAAAAAACAAGATGAGAGTGCTGTTCCTGAGCCTCACGCTGCTGAGACTCAGCCGGCTGATGAGGCCGAAGCTGAGGAAGATGAAGATGCTTCAGATGAGGGCTGATGAATCCTGATGAGAAATTCAGGATGCTTTGATCATGGGTCGAAGGGTGATGCCAAGCCAGCAGTTGCGCATCTTGAAGATTTTGAACCTTTCCAGTAATCGGAAGGGAAGTTCAGCAGGGGAGTGCAGTTCACCGCATTTCGCAGATGTCAGAAAAAAGAAATTGTGCGCTGCCATGGGTGGTTCTTTCAACCAGCTTGAGTGAAATAGGTACTCCTGATATTGTGCTAAAGATGATCAGTGCAATCTTTTGCCAGAAATCATTTTGGGATTCTGACCGGTTACTATTGTATGCATCTTATGATTCTGATGCAGTGAGCCGCAATGTTTGTCAAATCCCCCAGAAACTTTTTTATCTTGTCCCAAAGCTGGCTTTCAGTTTCAATTGGCCCCAAGATTTTTGT
Source organism: Symbiodinium kawagutii (assembly GCA_009767595.1). Lineage (NCBI taxonomy): Eukaryota > Dinophyceae > Suessiales > Symbiodiniaceae > Symbiodinium > Symbiodinium kawagutii. The sequence goes on along the minus strand of VSDK01014500.1, from coordinate 128,704 downwards.
TTCAAGCATTTTCAAGCTGAAAGAATGCTTGATTATAGAATGTGGTGTTGCTGTATTGATTCTTGAAGGAATACGCTGTCCCGCAGCAAGCCTTGGCTTCTATGGTGGTGTAGCCATGGCTTTCAATTGCCCGCGACGTCCAGCTACATGCCCGCCAGCTCGCATTTTGCAGTCCATGGTGGACAATGACCAGGAACATGCTCTCCTGTCTGTCTACATGATTCTGGAGTATGCCTTTCAACATGGTCTTTGCGACTTAGTGCGTGATGCAGATGGATGGGAAAGAAAACAATTTGTTGACAACATTTACCAGGGACTCAAGTTCATGAGCCAGGAGGAGCTGAAGAAGTTCAATGATGAAGGACCTTGGAGAATTGATCCAAAGCATTACAAGGTTCTGGCTATTCAGCGTTCCAACGATGATCTGAAGAAGAAAATCATGGTCCCCAGACCTTCCCAGTCACCTGATTTTGCAAAGGCTTCCATGCAGCCCATGAAAAAGAAGAGGAGATTCCGTGGCAGAGGCATCAAACGCAAGCGATTAGTGCGCAACAAGTTTTTCAAATAGACTTGCCGTGCCTGCTCAAATGGAAGTTCAATTTGTGCAACCCAAACGGGTTGCCGTGGTCACAGCGTACCAGACAAAAAGAAGCGTTGTGTTCAGGGTTCAATATCATGCCGCAATTCCCAATTGAACGCATCAGCTGAAAGGACGCTGTTTAATATGTAGTTAAGTAGTGTGGGGAAGTGGTGTTTATTGTTTTTTGAATCACTTGGGGATCAGAATCTATTGGCGAATTGAAACTTTGTTTTTTTCATTTGAGGCTCACGCAGCGTTTGTTCCTTGAAGTCTTTGCAATGGCTAAGAACGAAGAGAAGACATTTCGGCAGGTGCAGAAAAAGTCAGTGGCCATTCCATGGAAAAAGTTGAAGAAGATGAAGGCCAGTTCAAGGGCGAGCTCTTCGAAACCATCTAGACCTGAGGGGGAGTCAGACTCAGAAACGTGTTCAAATTGGTCTGAAACAAATAGTTCCCGGATGCTTGACAATTTTCAAGCTTGGTGCGCATCGCAGAATTCAGAATCTGAATGCGTAGAAGTGGAAGAAGCAGGACCAACATTGGAAAGCATTCTTTTGTTCTTCAAAGACCGCAAAGATTGTTGGGAAGACATCAGTTGGCCTTGGATGTCTTCGGGAGTTTACTACTTGTGCAAAGAGTTGGAGAAAAAAAATGATTTTGATGGCATAGTCGCTTCGGCTCGTGCCAGATCAGACTTCAACCGCTACATGGAACAGCTATATGTTCTATCTCATGCCCAGGAGCTTCCGAAGGATGGTGTTTTTCCTTTTTGTCCACCCGATGACAAGCCTTGCACACGGGCTGGAGATTTAGCAGAGTATTTGATCTGGGTTTTGAGAGGAAGCATTGATTCTTTTTAATCTTGAAGTGATATTTTCGCAAACCAGCCAGTGCTGCTTCTTTCAACAATTGAAACGGGCGATGCTGGCTGAATTGTGCTCAGCTCTGGGGGAAAATATCTGAGGCCGATCTTTTGCATTTCTGTTGAAGGATGGCGCGGCTGCATTGCAACGTGTAACTGCAGCTGGAATGATGCTGCCAAGTGTTTTGATGTGGTTACTTTCAATCTGGATGTTTATTGAGTGATGGAAGTATCATATGTTCGATTGGTTTTGTTTCAAAGCTCTGCTCATTGAATTGTTTTATTTTTCGTGCTACTTAATGTAGAGTCTGTAGAGTCTTCCAATTTTTTTTATTTATGATTGTTTTCTTAATATTTTGTGCGCTTTGGAGTGGATGATGTATTTTGGACGCATTGAGATCAAACAAAAAGGTGTACAAAACAATTTTCAATGGATTTTTAGCGTATTTGTTTCTTGTGCCTTTGCAATGTTGATTAACAGTAGTGAGATGCCTTGGTTTTTGACTTTTCAATTTTTTTCAGCTCTATTTTGGCTGTTGTTTGTTTTTATCTTCACGCCGGCTTGTGTCATTTGCTCCCGTGACTGAAAACAGCAAGCTGCAATTTCACAGCGGGCCAGGGTGAAGCTAGTAGAATTCATTGCATGTACATAATTTTCGCAGACTACTGCCTTAGCTTCGTTTGCTTCTTGTCTTCGCTGCTTCGAAGCTTCGCTGTTTCACTAGTTTCACTTGGTTTCACCTGTTTCACCTGCTTCTTATCGACCTTAGCTTAGTGCTACCGAGGCGATGTATGCGAGCAAAAAAATAATCAGGCTGGTACTTATGGTGGCTTTCCGTGATGGAAGTTTGCCTGGGAATCTTGCAAAGATGATTTGAGATACTGATGCCTGGCTCCTTGACTACTGAGATGCGTGAGTGCGGATTGTCACCCGTTTCACTTTGCACAGTTAGATTGTTTCTTTTCACTTGGCTCCAGATGACTGGTGGTTGTTCGGCTGGTTCGTGTTCTGGTTTTTTGGTGTTTTTGCTGGTTTGTTTGCTTGGTTGCTGGTCTGCTTGGTTTCTTGGTTTGGTTTGTGGCTTGGTCATCTGGATCCAACTGGTGATCTTCTGATCCCTCTTGCAGCTTATGGGACACACGGTGACCTGCATTCCGCGTGCAATAGGCACCACCTGGCAAAAAAAAAAGAGACGTGTTTTATTTTGTTGAAAAATCTGCATGTCAGTGACCCCTGGCAAGCTTATGTCTGTTGGTGCAAATCAGGGGACAGACACCCCCATGGATGTCTTAGCACGGTATGGGGACTACTTGTTTGAGGGCCTGAATTGTGAAGATTCCATCAGAAGCAACCTGCTGAGATTGTTCCTCCATGATGGAGCGTTTGCCGATCCAGTGCAAGTTGAGGCAGCCTTCAACACGCCGATGTGGGCGTCCCCAGGCCAAAATAACCATGATTTTCACCAGGCTTGGTTCCAAACCATCACTCGGCGGAGTAGGCATCCCATCAAAAATGCGTGGCGCAGGATAGAAGAGTTGAGGGACAATGGATATTGCGCCAAACAGTAGGTCGAGTGGACCTTGATCTGCCTTAGGGCAGATCTCCGCAGCCATTTTCGCCTAGCCTAAATGGCTATCCCGGGGCGGGGTGGGGCAGGTTTGCTCACAGGAGTGTTCCTGCGCGCGTCCGGTGCCATGGAGTGTGGAGCCTCTCTGGCTGATGGTAGCTGGGGCTAGCAGTGCTCCGAACTCTTCTGATTCTGACAGTGGACGCAGCAGCAGGCCCTTGCCAGTGGCGAGGCTTCTCTGATTGTTGAGAGTGGATGTGGGGAAGCGCTTGGATTTCTATTGATATTGACATTGGTCGGTTGAATTAGGCTCAATGACTATGTAAAGAATACCTACGCCTCTCTGGAAGACGGGAGGCTCATGGTCTCCACTGCCACGAGCAAGTTGGCGCGCCTCAATGTGGCGTTGAGGCGCTCGTAGTTCCCTAATCCCAGGGACAAGCGAAGGTCCACTTCCTGGAAACTTCTTGGAAAAAAAGCAAAACAATTGCGTTGCCGGTTGCCCATGTGGAAAGACAACAGCTATATTCCCGGAGTGCGGCGCCTTGACAAGCTGGCTGCTACAGAAACGCCTAGCCTTGGTCCTGGCCTTTGCTGGTTGTTTCTGCTGCAGTCTGCTTGACGGTACTGCATACCGGTTCTGACGAAGGGTATTGGTACGCTGCAAAGTGGCAGCGAGTGCAATGGATGCTGTGACTCAGAGCTCAAAGTACGGCCTCTCATGTCGAACCTCACCGAGGCTCAAGCTGTCCTAGCTCAAACTCCGTGCATGATTCTATGGATCTTGTATCTTCAGGGTTCTTCGGTGGGCAGAGTGTCGGATCTTGCAGGAGAAGCGGGAGAGGAAGTAGCCGTAGGCTGTAATTGTGTTGCCTGCGACTTTCTTCGGGAGCCTTGACGGCTGAATATATCTACTATGTGGTGGCTTCGCAGCTTTCTCTAGCCTTGGCTGTCACAGCAGAACTTTGTGGGGACCTTGGACCTCATGGATGGGTCTTCTGCAAGTCCTGAGATTGGTAGTGGCGCTTGAGTACACCTGGTTTGCATTCCTGGTGCATGGCTTTCGATCGTTGATTCGCTCTTTGTGTGGGGGGGCTGGGGCCCCCCTGGTTTGATTTTGGTACGGACATCTTTTTTTTTACATCTTCGCAGTCGCCATGCCAGTTTAGATACGGAACGCTTTCCTTTTCTTTGTGCGAAGCTGCAGCGGTAGGATACATTGTCTACTGGCAGGGTTATCAGAAGTTGTCACCAGGCAAGGCACAAAGGGTCTTTGTTTCCTGCGAGGGAATTATGCCCAAGACGAGATGAGATGAAGATGCCCGGTTGATTGAATTCTGAGATGCGTGAGTGCGGAGTTTCACACGTTTCACTTAGAACGAAGTTAGTTTGTCTGACAAGTAAGATGACCGTCTTCTTGTTTGGGGGTGGCTGGTTGTTTGGGTGGTTTGCTTGCTGGTTTTGGTCTGGTTTGGTTTGGTTTCTCTGGTGCTTCTCTAACGGTCATCTTATTTTCTAATTGGTGATCTTCTGATCTCTATTGCAGTCTTTCTGGGCTTATAGTGGCCTGCATTTCGTGTGCAATAGGCGCTACCCGGAAAAAAAAACCTATCTTCTGCCCTGGTACGTTTTGTCTTGGTGTGGTCAGCTCTGGCACGTTTTGCTGTAGTACATTCCTTCTGCTCTGGTATGTTTTGTCTTGGTGCGTGTGGCTGTGGTACGTGTTGTCTTGGTACGTTTTGCTGCGCTACCGGTACGTTTTGTCTGGGTATGGTTTGCTTTGGTACGTTTTCTCTGGGTACGTTTTGCTGCGGTACCTTCTGCCTTGGTACGTTTTGTTTTCGTACGTTTTGCTGTGGTACATTTTGCTCTGGTTTGTTTGGGTTTGGTAAGGGGTCTTGCTGCGGTATACGGTTTGCTCTGGTACGTTTTGTCTTGGTATGTTTTGCTGCGCTACCTTCTGGCTTGGTACGTTTTGTGTTGGTGCGTTTTTGCTGTGGCACGTTTTGCTCAGGTTCGTTTGAGTTTGGTAAGTGTTGCTGCGGAATATGGTTTGCTCTGATGCGTTTTGTCTGGTACGTTTTGTCTTGGTACGTTTTGCTCTGGTATGTTTTGCTCTGTCAGTGGTACGTTTTGCTGTGGTACGTTGTGCCTTGGTGCGTTTTGCTGTGGTATGTTTTGTGTTGTTACGTTTTGCTGTGGTAGGTTTTGCTGTGGTACGTTTTGCTGTGGTACGTTTTGCTGTGGTACGTTTTGTTCTGGTACGTGTTTTTTGGGTACGTTTTGTCTTGGTACGTTTTGCTCTGGTACGTTTTGTCTTGGTAGGTTTTGCTCTGGTACGTTTTTGCTGTGGTACTTTTTGTCTTGGTACGTTTTGTCTTTGTGCGTTACACTCTGGTACGTTAAAGCAGCGGTACGTTCTGGTGCGGCACGGTTTGCTGCGGTACATTTTGCTGTGGTTAACAGGTTGTTCTTTCTTTCTTCTGTATCAACCACTTCCTCATTGTCAATATTTTTATCGTTATCAACATCAACATCATCATCATCATCACCATCATCATTGTCATCATCATCATCATCATCATCATCGTCATCATCATCACCATCTTCATCATCCTCATCATCAATGCTTCCTTTTTATCATTTGTGAAGTTTTGACTGTCATTCTTGATGTTGCTGCAACATCGCCTTTCTCGCTTCGGGCCAACCGTCGTCTAGTTTTCTCTGTGTCAATGAAAGATGGAAAAAGTAAAATGCCCCTTGCAGATCGTTACGGGGCACTTCGTTTGAGTCTGCTTCTTGAAGAAGCAACGCGTTTTTTGGCGGCAATATAGTGTTTTTTTGAAGTGACCGGAAAGGATCCTTGGTTCACTTCTTTTCAGTTTGCTCTTTTGAGATAAGGGCCCCGGTGTTCAGGCCAATGATGCGGTTTTAAGATAGGAACCGCAAAGATAGTTACAAGTGAGGTCGTTTCAGCCTGCTTTTCGAGATGGAGTCAAAATGTTTTTTGGCGATAAGGTGGCTTTTTCAATTGACCCGTAAGGATCCTTACGGGTCGCTTCGTTTCAGTCTTTTTTTGCAAAAATGAACCATCATATTTTTCGGTGATAAAGGTGCTTCTCTTGAAGTGCTTTGAAACAATTCGCGCGGGCTATTTCGTTTGAGCTTTTCGTTGAGTTAGGATGATAGCCAACATGCCTTGAGGCGATGAAGTCGGTTTTTTTGAAATGACTTGTAAATGACTTGTAAGGATCCTCACGGGTCCTTTGGTTTCAGTCTGCTTTGAAGGATGAGAGATGATATTTGAATTTTTCATTACCATCATCGCAACCATGACTTTTACCGTCGCCAGTTGCAATTATGATGATGATTTCTAACGCAAGAGAACTATCGCTTTTCCATCTCGGGCCACTCGTCGTCTACTCGGGCTGGTTTTCGCTTTTGCTTCTTGCAATTATCGCAAATTGCTTTACTAGTCTGCTGGTGTTCCTGGCGCAGAGATTCGGGTTTCGCGCCCGATCAGCTCTACACTACAGGGGGCAAAAAGATATTGTGGCTCAATGGTCGAGGCGCCGGAGGCGCAACGTGCGCATCAAGTGATGGTAATGCGTGATTGCCTCTAAAAGGATATAGTTCTTTCTTTTTCGTCCTTACTTCTCTTTTGCTTGATCAAGACTTTCACGGCAAGTGCAGCTTTAAACAATTTTCATGTTTTTTTCAGTGGCAGGGTTTTTCGCCCAACTCTTTTTCGATACGGCTTTGCTGCCGCTTGCGTGAGAGGTTTAAGTCATCAAACCTTTTTTGGGGCATTTATCAATTGAGGACGTCCCATCATCCGTCTCGTTGACGGCGGTCAAGGGGTTGTATTTTATCGACGAGTAATGAGATTTCAGTCAGTGGAGTTTTCATTTGACCACACAGATTTTTTTTTGATCGAGTGATCTGATTTCACGTAGCTCTAGTCACAGTCTCAGAGTGCTTCACCCGAGGCCGTGACAGCGCGGTCAAGCTTGACCCCATTTCTCAAGAAGGTAATTAGAGCTGCTGCTGTGCGCTGTTTGTGCCAATTTTGTGCCATTTTGTCAAATTGAAAAATCCGTTTTTCATTCCATTTGACTTCATGTCATTTCATTTCATTTCATATCATTTCGTTTCGTTTCATTTCATTTCATTTTCATGTTCATTTTCATTTTCATTTTCATTTTCGTTTCCTTTTTCATTTTCATTTTCATTTCATGTCATTTCATGTCATTTCATGTCATTTCATGTCATTTCATGTCATTTCATTTTATTTCTTTTCATTTCTTTTCATTTTCATTTTCATTTTCATTTTCATTTCATTTCATTTCATTTCATTTCATTTCATTTCATAGCATTTCATCTCGTTTCGTTTCGTTTCCTTTCGTTTCGTTTCGTTTCGGTTCAGTTCAGTTCAGGTTCGTTCAGTCAATTTCATTTTATTTCCCTTCATTTCATTTCGTTTCATCTCATTTCATTGCATTTCGTTTAATTTCATTTCATTTCATTTTCATTTTCATTTTCATTTCATTTCATTTCAATTCACTTCATTTACATTTTGTTTCATTTCATTTCATTTTCATTTCATTTTTATTTCATTTCATTTCATTTCATTTCATTTCATTTCATTTCATTTCATTTTATTTCTTTCAATTCATTTTCTTTTGTTTCATTTCATTTTATTCCGATTCTTTTCATTTCATTTTCTTTCATTTTATTCCATTCCATTTCATTTCATCTCATTTCATTTCGTTTCATTTCGTTTCATTTCATTTTGTTTCAATGTCAGCTCATTTCATTTCATTTCACTTCAGTTTGTTTCATTTCATTTCATTTTGATTTTCATTTTCATTTTCATGTGCATTTGCATTTGCAGTTGCATGTGCGTGTGCATTTGCATTTGCATTTGCATGTGCGTGTGCATTGGCATTTGCATTTGCGTGTGCGTTTGCGTTTGCGCTTTCATGTTCATGTTCATGTTCGTTGTCATTTTCATGTACATTTTAATGTTGATTTTCATTTCCGTTTCCATTTTCAGTTTCATTCTCATTCGCCTTATGATTTTGAGTTTGGTTTTGATTTCGATTTTCATTTGAATCTTCATGGTATTTTGATTTTCACGTTCAGTTTCAATTTTAATTCATTTCATTTCATTTCACTTCATTTAATTTAATTTCATTTCATTTCCTGTTCATGTTCATGTTCATGTTAATTTTCATTTTCATTTTCATGTTCATGTTGATGTTCATGTTCATGTTCATTTTCATTTTCATGTTCATTTCGGCTTTCATTTTCATTTTCATTTTCATTTTCATTTTCATTTACATTTTCATTTTGATTTTTTAAAATTTCTTTTGAGTTCAATTTAGTTCAGTGCAGGTCAGTTCATTTCACTTCATTTCACTTCATTTCATTGTATCTCATCTCATTTCTATTTCATTTCTTTTTATTTCATTTCATTTCATTTCCATTCATTTCATTTCTTTTCATTTCATATCACTTTTATTTCATTTCATTTAATTTCATTTTCATTTTCATTTTTATTTTCATTTTAATTTTCATTTTCATGTTCACTTTCATTTTCACTTTCACTTTCATTTTCATTTTCATCTTCATTGTCATTTTCAGTTTCATTTTTATTTTCATTTTCATTTTCATTTTCATGTTCACTTTCATTTTCACTTTCACTTTCATTTTCATTTTCATCTTCATTGTCATTTTCAGTTTCATTTTCATTTTCATTTTCATTTTATCTCATTTCATTTCATTTCATTTCATTTCAGTTCAGTTCATTTCATTTCATTTCATTTCGTTTTATTTCATTTCATTTTTTTTCATGTTCATTTTCATTTTATTTTTTTTTCATTTTCATGTTCACTTTCACGTTCATTTTCATTTTCATCTTCATTTTTATTGTCTTTTTCATTTTCATTTTCATTATCATATTCATTTTATTTCTTTTTTTTAAATTTCGTTTCAGTTCAGTTCAGTGCAGGTCAGTTCATTTCACTTCATTTCATTGTATTTCATTTCTTTTTCGTTTTCATTTTATTTCGATTCATGTCATGCAATTTCATGTTGTGTGATTTCACTTTCACTTGATTTTTATTCTTTGTTTTTTCATTCCATACCATGCCATACCATGCCGTACTATACATTACCATACGTTACCATACCAGACTATACCATACCATACCATACCATACCATACCATACATACAGACTTAAATTACATAATTTTGTACCGTACATTTTTTACTGTACTACAACAGTATCCCCGCCTGGGTGGAAAAACTTGTTGGTTGCTCACTTTCATGTTGGTTCATGGCTGGTTTATAAATATTGTGAAGGGGCTTTCCTGCCCACACCCAACCATTCACTTTTGGCATGGAATCAGTAACGTTCGGTTGGATATGGTGCTAGCATACCTTTTTGTTGACATAGTATTGCGAGTTTTGTTGCCAACGTTGGTGACGTGATTGGTTGATTTCTGCTGAATTTCGTACCTACTGTTTGGCGTCTATTGCCGTCAGTTTCTGCAACTTTGTTCGCTAGAGTTCAAGGAAAGGGCCAGCGCCGCTTTTGGGTTCCAAAAAATGTGGTTTTGACCCTTGGTTATGTCAATTGAAACTTTGCTAGGCTGTAATCTGCACTGTATGGATTTAGTTTATGGCATGTACATCTTTGTTGCCATCGGTTGGTGCAACTAGTTCGGGGCGGCAAATCCGCAATGAAATTAGAGTGCCACGGGCTGTTTCGCCGCTGACATGTCTGGAATAATTTTGTTGGCTCGCAGGACAGGGTTTTCTTGCAATTTGTATGCAGTTTTTCGATTCAACAGCTGCAACCAGATATAAACCAGCAAATCCACAGTGACAAGACCCACTAAGACCAAGTGGATCCAAACTTACACATTTGCTGTGACTATTGCCGCTGACCAATTATAGTTGCAATCCCGCACGGATCTGCACTGAATCACAACAGTCAGTATTTTGCCAAGTGGACAGACAGAATCACAGATCTCTCCTCTTGTGACCTTCCACACTGTTGTGATGCCTTTGGAAGAGAGACCTGGCCTGAGATTTTTTGTCAGGAAACTGGTTGTGTTTCGGTTTGACTCATTGGACTCATGTTCGGCTTCAAAGCCGAGCGCAATGTTTTCCAGGTCCCGATGCTGGTCCTGAGCAGGGTAATATCAAGAAGTGCCCCTCCCAAAAGGCTTACATGTTCAACTGATTCGTGCAATTTCATGCAGCTGAACTTTTCTTGTATCGTGCATTGTGATCCAGGTACGCTGGCTTGATTCATGAAGTGGGAATCATCAAGGATGTGATGGAACTTCCAATTCAACACAGACATGGGAAACATTTATACTGATACTTCCGTTCAATTCCTTGTCTTGTTGTCCAGGACCATGTTGAGAGAGAAAGGCAAAAAGCTCGACTTGAGCAGGAGTCCTTGAAGGCAAGTGGAGACATTGTCGATGTTTTTGAATTTTCAGAAGTTGCATTTGCATTTTGGGAAGGCCAAGCTTCAAGATCGGGAAAAAGAAGCTATTGCAGTTCAGAAGGAATTGTCCATTCAGTTAAGGCTGGATCCGAATCCAAGCTGTTCAGTACAATTGAAATCAAAAATGCCGTGGCTCTCCGAGTGAAGCAAAGCTAGGGCCTAGGCAGCTAGGTAAGGGTGGAGGTAGATGGAGTAATATTGCAAAAGACTCGGAGGATCCCTACCCCTTAGTCGTCCTTCATTCAGCGGGGGGACGTCAAAAATCCAACTTACAATAAAGGAATTTGTTGGAAATATCATAGTAGTCCAATTTCAAGTGCAAGTCACATTTTTGAGGTCTCGGGGGGTCCTAAGGAAGAAGGATCTAGGAGGAACACTCTCTGTAAGGCAAGATCTAGGGAAGCTGACAGAATTTGGCCCCGGAAGGTGCGCAGGCAGATCTTACCAGCAGCTTCTCAATGCTACAAGAGAATTGCAGGCGCGATAGAAAGATGTTGAGCTTCGTTTCTGCTTTTGAAAGGAGAGAGTGGCAGGATGTGACAGGGGTTTCAGGGAGTTGAGGGTACTGTTGACAACTGAGAATTGAGGAGCAGCTGGAGAAAGAAAAGGCGCAGTCGAAAAGCTTCGACATATGCACCTGAAACATCATTTGTTTTGCAAAATGGATCATTGTGCAGATAGCCCGCGAAAAAGACAAACTCCCCTACATCGACGAGGCTCTCCTGGATTGCATATCATCCTGCCTCGCTATGCCTTGCTGCATCTTTTCTTCTACAGAACTGTGTTTTTCAGACGGGAACTTTGGGAGCTGGGAGCTTTCACGGCAGATCCGGGCCTTGAAAGCTCAGCTGAACAAGGGTGACAAACCCTGGAGAGATGAGGCTCGGTACACTTCGAAACTAGGCCTCGATGCCACACTTTGAAAACATGGAGGCTGAACACCAGCAGACAATACACTCGAGCATTTGTGAAACTTCAAGAAATATATACATATTGTTCATCGATTCTGAACTGCCAATGTTGATGTGTCCAATCAGTTTCCAGTTCTCACCTCCACAAAGCACTCCGCATGATGCAGTCGTTTCCACATAAAGATACGACTTTCTCGCCACGTGAAACCACTTTTGGGGGACGCAAAACACTCATGGAAAGATGAATATGAACGTTCCAAGATTTTTACTCTTTCCATCTTTTATTTCATGTTCTCAGACTCGATCAACTACACTTTCAAACCGCAGCTAAAGGACATGAGCTAAGCAACTTGGGTTTGCATCATCCTTTCGAGACATTCTTTTCCCGAGTAACCCCAGTAGAACTATCCAATCCCACTTAGTAGGTCTATTGCAGTATATATATATATATAAATATGATAGTATATATCAACCTATATTATTATTTTTTGAGGTTTTGCGGAGAAGTGCAGTGGATTTTTTCGAGTTGAGATGTGGATTTTGGACCTCATGGTACTCATGAGAGTGAAGGCTGAGTTCAACTTAGTGTACAGCAACCCTTTTGGAGGAATCTGACTCGTGGCGAGCTTATTTTGAGCTCATTCCTGTCCATATTCGCAAGATAAGCAATAGATAATAAATTGGAGGAAGGCCTCCATCAAAAGCTTCCCTTTCGCAGTTCCAACAGCTCCACCTCTCCGCCTCAGATCTCCAAGCGTGATGCAAAAATTCTGAAACTGCAAGAAGCCGTTTGCAACTTAAACCGACAGGGTCTTGCAATGTGTCGGTCAATGTGTTGCATGGATGCTATGGAGACAGAAGCGGCACATCTTTTGCTCTTTGATATGGATAAAAGTCCACATATACAGCAGAAAAGTGCAGAAATCAACATAATTGTTTGTATATAGTATATATATATATCTATATAGACATACACTCATATTCTTAATTTGATGGAAGAATCATGCAATTCAACTTAGGAATATTGATTATATACTAATTCTAGTTTGTGTAATTCTACCTTATTTGTTTTGGGCTGCTACGGGTGCAGCTTGTACTATTTCAAGATGCGCGATGTCTTCTCGGAAGCCAAAGAACGGCCTTTCCGGGCCAAAAATCTTACACGAATTGAGCAACCAATGGATTGATGGGCAAATAGAGGCTGAAAGTAGACTTTTGATCAACCATCCATGAAAACTTGATTTTTGCTTGAGGCAAGCAACCAAGAAGTGCGGCTTCGAGAAGCTGTTGAAGCAATCGAACCTGTGCTTGGACCTCTACAATTTTCTGCTTCTTGAGGATCAAACTTTTTCAAGCTTGAAATAAACTCCCAACCACATTAGCTCTATTTTTTTTGCATTTGCCTGTCCACCTTGGTCAGTCTGAAGGCGGATCGAGGGGGAAAGAAAGCTGAAAGCTGCTGAGGCAGATCAGAGTCGTGTTGGGAAATTAGGTGCGATCAGATAGTGATGAGTGCCTCAATGAGTGATAGTAGTAATAGTAGTGGTAGTGGTGGTGGTCTTGGTCGTGGTGGTGGTGGTGGTCGTAGCAGTAGCAGTAGCAGTAGCAGTAGCAGCACCAGCAGCAGGAGTAGTAGTAGTAGCAGTAGTAATAGTAGTAGCAGCAGCAGCAGCAGCAGCAGTAGTAGTAATAGTAGTTGCTGTTGCTGTTGCTGTTGCTGTTGCCGTTGCCATTACCGTTGCCGTTGCCGTTGTTGCCGTTGCGGTTGCGGTTGCGGTTGCGGTTGTTGTTGCTGTTGCTGTTGCTGTTGCTGTTGCTGTTGCTGTTGCTGTTGCTGTTGCTGTTGCTGTT